>CM037854.1:218989024-219031887 GCA_021234595.1 Delia radicum
CATTATGACATTCATCTTTGAAAGAAGACCAAAAAATTCTCATTTTTTAGCTCATGTCTTCCGATTATTTTTATATATAAAACATTTATTTTCTATGGAGCCTACAATACATCCTCATATTCAGTTTTTCAATTCTTCAAAAATTCGCTATTTTTTAAGGCTTTAATTTTTAAAAAATTCAAAAAATCGTAAAAGTAAGTAAACTTGAATAGCTCTATATTGGAATGTTAATATCGGATTTTTCTGAATCAAAAAGCATTCGATTATATGTTTAAAATTTCACACTTATGCCATAAACAAAATACATATTTAAAAAAGTTGCATGCAAATGCAATTTTTATATGCATATTCGAAATTGTTCTCTCCTTTAAAATTTTTTTTAATATGGATAAGTAGTGAGGGAAATATCATCTAAATTGCCAATGCTTTTTGCATCAGAGAATTCGGATAACAACTTTAAAACATAGAGATCTTCAAAAAAACACACTTTTTTAATTTTTTTTTTTTTTGAAAATTAAAACCGTGAAAAAATCGTGATTTTTTTAAAATTTGATAAACTGAATATGTGGATGTGTTCAAATTTTATTAATTTTTGTACACACATATTCCATGGATCACATGTAATATGTGTGTAAAAAAAATTAATAAAATTTAAAGAATCTCAGTAAATTCCATCAGTGATGTATCATTTATCTCATGATAAATAAAATGCGTTAAGACAAAAAAAAAAAAGATTTTGAATTTAGATACAAAATACTGCCGCTGTAGTTGCTATGATAAAAATTTAACTTTTTTGCACTTTATCAGTTTAGTCCGTCTTAATGATTCACTCTACACGAAGAGAAAAAAATAACAGTTTAGTCCGTCTTAAAGATTCACTATACACGCAGAGAAAAATATATAGTTGCAATATGGTTGCGGCGACAAAACTATGATTCCTACAACCATAAATGGTTGCTTCAATTTAAATTTTATTGTATCAATCATATTTCACCAATATTATGGTTGCTTTCTTCATGTTCTACTAAAAAATATCTCTTTTTTAACTATTATTATTATTGGCCTTGTCTGCAATCATAAAATAGTATTTTTTATCATATTTCTCGCTCTATATACATCAATATTATAGTGGCGCCAACTATAAGATGATCAGTTTGTTTTTATTTGTTGGTGAGTGTCTTCGCTCTTTCAGTGTCCTTGTTTGAGATTTTGTAAAAGAAATTGTGAGGAAGAGTCAGCCCCAACAAATTAAATAATATTAAACAAAAAGACATTAAAAATACACTATTAACGTAGTGGCGTTAACTGTAATAATGATTCGTTTTGTGGAAGAAGGAATGACTTTGTAGTCTCAACCAGGTATACTCTGGAAGTCCAGGCAAAAGTTTAATTGTCACGCGTAATCTGTGTGATATGCTATATGAAATATATCAAGGTCTTAATTACGCTTCATTCTTATCAACCTACAGTTTTTTGCTGGGCTATAGTGACCTACTTATATTAGTTTTATTTTAATTAAAAATTAATATTTAATATTGTCATTATTGTTATTAATAAAATGTCACCAAAAATTTGCTAAAACTATTATCAACATAGATTATGGTGTCAAAATCATTCAATATAAAATATTTTCAATACATGGCATTTGTAAAACAAAAATTGTTCATTAATAAAACATCAACACAGAATAAATAACCAAAAATATATAACTAAATAGATGACATTTTATTATTTGATATTTGGTTTGTTTTTTAACAGAAACTAGTTAAAATAAATGTCAATAGGAATTTAGTATAAAAATTATTATAAGCCATAATTTTTTTGACAGTTTTTCAAAGATTAGACAAAGATTAATACACAAAGAGAAGATTATTTTTTAAATTAATATTTTAGGAATAGTTAAGGCATATTAGTGTGAGACTAGAATTATCATTTATTTGGGTTTTTATAAAAATAATTTTAAAGTTACATAAATACACGCAAAGAAGAAAAGTGTTTGCGGAAACCATATTCCAAGAGCATGATTGCGACAACCATCCCTATGGGGAATTAGGAGTCAATTGACCTAAAAGTGACTGGTAAAGAAGGACTTATCACAGGACTGGTATAATTTAATACTGAAGTGGGTTAAGCAGTGTCAATTGTCCTAAAATTACCAATCCTGTGACTGGAAGGGAGGACATACCCCTTAACCAGAATGCTTATTAACAAGAAAAAGCCAGTTGACCAGAATTTTACAAATTGGAAGCTGTTTAGTTTTCGTTTATTTTTTAAACTAAAAATTAATAAATTTGTTTTTTTTTTTGTCGATATTTATGTTTTTTTTTGGGTTTATTAAAAAATTATCGGCATACGAAAATTGACCTTTTTTACATTAAAAATTATTAAATGGTACTACACCTCCCTTTCAGGATAGTCATGTGGTTAGTCCGTTTTGGTTAGTCCTTATCAATGACAGTAGTGTATCCAACTCTATTGATTCATTGGAGCATCGTCGGAATGTGGGTTGTGTGACACTTTTCTATCGATATTGCCATGGGAGATGCTCATCTGAGATAAGTGAACTTATTCCACGAGCCCAAGTTTTTATTCGTAATACTCGCTTATCTAGTAGAGCACATCCGTTTGTAGTTGATTGTCCTGTGTTTCGCACAACGCATTACAGAGAAAATTCGTTTTTTAGTCGAACGATTCGTATGTGGAACAAACTTCCCGCAGAAGTCTTCCCTGTTACTTACAATTTAGAAAAATTTAAATCAAATATCCACAAACACTACTCCCTCTTTCCTCCCTCCCATACCCTATTTTTCTGATCAATATAATGCACTGCATGAGTAGGGGGCATTCCCTGAGTATTGGTTAAAATTAAAAAAAAAAAAAAAGAGTCCATGTTAAAGTTGCCAGTTGTTTACATAGGGTAGGGTTTAGCAGAGGACCGGTCTCGGACACGAAGGGACCAATCCTGTGGTACACGCAGGACCGGTCCCATTCCCCATTAAGATGTTACTATTGTTATGACAACCATACTCTTATCTTTTTCTTAATCATAATATGATAATTAGATTACCATATTATGTTTCCCAATTGAGCTCAATATTATCATATTGTGGTTATGGAAATGTTTATAGATTATCATAGTATGATTCCTACATTATTCTCGCAGCATTCTGTTGAAGCTGGATTAAAAAGTTATTCACGTTTTTATTAAATAGATAGTACAAATGTATATTTATTTATTTAATAATTTACACATTTAAATAAACTTATTTTAACATAATTTAAGTAATCAAACTATATTTGAGCTGACGAAAAAGATTTGTGTCATTAAGAAGTTAAATAAATTATTATTATTTCGCTATGCGATGTTTACATACATTTTATATTTTAGTACCTAAAAAAGAAAAACTAAACTTTTTCCTTTTCAGCACAAATTATATTTTGTTAGGAAAAAATAAAATAATGCAAACATGTGATTACAGCAGAAGTACTTATTAAAATATTGTTAAGAATACAATTTCACAATACAATTATAACGATCATAACATGTTTTTAGCAATCATTATATTTGCACTATAACCATATTATTATCCTAGTTATCATATTATGATCAAGGAAAATAATTTCGTCATCATTTATTACCATATTATGATAATTGCAAATATATTATTATTATATCGTATTAGAGGCTTCAAAGCACGTGTATTTCGTTTACATTTTTCTTTCATATTTCGTATATTTTTTTTTGGTTACAATTCATTTTGCGTAAGTGCAACAAATTTAAAAATAACTTACTTTTTTATCACTTTTTTTTAATTTATAACACTTTTATGTATAATAAACAATAACTTTATTTAAAGGATGCGTGTCTATTTATTTAAACGGATTGAGACTACCAAATTTTTTTTTCTTTCTGACTTTTCACTGAGTTGTTTTGCTATTTTTATGTTTTTTTTTTTGTTGTTTAATATTATTTAATTTATTCGGGCTGAATGCTTCACACAATTTCTTTTCCCCAAATCTTAAAAAATAACACTAAAAGCGCGAAGACGCTCAAAAAACAATATTATAATATTTAGCTGGGACAACTATAATATGGCTGTAGTTAGAGAGAGGAGTATGAAAATAAATACTATATTGATTGTAGATAAGAGAATAATAGTATAACCGAAAAAAGAGAGATTTTTATTATAACACGATTAAAGCAACCATATTATTGGTCAAATATGATTGATATAATAATAATTTAACTGAAATAACCAGTTATGGCTGTAGTAAACACAGTTTTGTGGCCGCAAGCATATTGCAAACATATGTTTTTCTCTGCGTGTAACTAAAAGATCTTATCCCATTATTCCAAAATTTTATGAATATTGAAATATTAAATATCAAATACAATAATTTTTTCACTATAAAAAAGCCAAAAGATTTCTAAACTAAATTTTCTTACTAAATTTAAAAATCGTTGAAAAGTTAAATATACTCCTCATAATTTAGGCATATCGAGCTGTTAAGATCTTATTTTAATTGCCACACAAATTACATAAAAGTAATTACCAGTATATGGTTTTGGATCATTTTCTATAGCTTAAACTTCAAAAATCATGCTACTTGATACAGCGAAAGCACTTCAATTGTGTATTCCTTCATATGTTTCACCTGAAAGTCAAATCATATATAATTTTTCATGATTAAAGAGTCCATATCTTGGAAAACTATCGAAATTTTCAAATTTCACTTAGTTTTTTAAAAGAATTACAATTTTTTATACAAATTTTTCAAAAATTGGTAAATTGTCGAAAAAGTTTTATTAAAAAAAGTAATTTTTAAATAATTCGTTTTATTTGAAATTCATTCGAATTATTCTTTATGCGAATATAATGTTTTTTTAAATTGTTCGTTCAAATTTTGTTTTTGTTCGTTCGGTTAATCGAATAATTTCTAATCGATTAACAACCGTATTTAAGACCTAACTCTGTAGCATAGAAATTAATATTTTTATAAACTTTCCTGTAATGATATAATTATTTATTTTATTTATTTATATGAGTTTTTTCTAAATCGTGTCTTACCACATCCCTTTGCTTTTTCTTATGTTTATCTAAATCAGCCCACATTTTGTTGACTAAGGCGAAGTAAAGAAAAATCTCAGTACAATTGGGAATCCCATTTAATCTCAAAGGCAGACAGATTGTTTTTATCTGTTTCATATAACGAGAAGACAATAAACAATGATTTCTTGTTCGTTTGGTTGCTACTTGACTGCGAAAATGTTATTATTTTGGTTGCTTAAGAATATTGTTCAAAAAAAATAAATAAAATAGATTTGGCTTTTATGAATTTGCTTACAGGGCACTATGGGACAAAATCACAAAAAAATATGAAACAATACCTTGTTAGGAAAAGACCCTAACAACGTATTTGGTTTATTAGGTTTTTTGTCAAAGCTCTGGCTATTCTGGAGGCTCTAGTTTTTCTAAAACTTCGTGTTCTGATGAGATCTTTAGCCAAATCGAAATCCTAGTATCAACCTAGCTAATATTTTTGATTTGCTTTTTTTTCTAAATATACGGAGGTTGGAAGCTCATTATAAATTAAAAATACCTATTTATTTTTGTTTATTTATAACAAGCTTTCAACCTACGTAAATTTTGAAAAATTAATCAAAATATTTATTTTGTAGCTAGGTTGGTACACATACTGTCATCTGGCAAAACTCCAATCATCATATAAATTATAACTTCAAAATATATGAAATAAAACGACGGGTGGCATTAATGTCGGCTCTGCTGAAATTTGTTTATCTCCTTCATCCATTGAAATAAAAAACACTTTTTCTAAAATCAAATGAAAGACACTTTTTGCGAAAAAATGTTTATAAAAACTAATTTAGCGAAAAGGATTAGTAAAATAAAATAAAGATTCGAGGAAAACCGGAAAAAAAACAGTTAGAGTTGTCATTGTTTCTATGAGTTTTAACTTTTCTATCCTGTTTGGTTCAGAATGGCCTAATTTTAAAAAACTGGTTTCAAAAAACTATACTTAAAAAGCTGGTTTCCTTTAATATTTAGTTCTATTATATCGTCACCTAAAATGCAAAAGAACATAAGTAACATATTTACTTTTTACAAGAAAAGCACGTCTACTGATATTTTAACAATGTCGTTAATCAAACTGAATGTTTTAATCATATAACCAAACAATTTTGTGGAGAAATATAGTTCGCTGTATCTCATAATCACTCAGCTTCATAATCACTCAATATTTTACAGAGCAACCAAAAAAATGCGCAAAAACAAAAACATATAAGATTCGAACTTTATTTATAAAACCGCTATTTTTATCGTAGAAGTCCAAAATTGAAGTACAAATTAATCATAATCATTAATCATAATCGTCAAAAAAAATCCCGGTTTGGGAAACTTTACTAGTTACGCCCTTTTGCATTTTAGTTGACGATATAAAGACTGGAAGCACAAATTGCTATACAGATCACATTTTGTGAATCGATTTTTTCATATAATAAATAGAACTAGAGCATTTACACATGCTTGGATAAAAATTTTGCTATTCTACATTTTTATTTAAAAGAAATTACTTTAAAAGTTAAAACGAGTTTTCCGAGTATTGTAGAGTTTAATTTTTATTTAAATGTCTTTAATTGTTTTCTATTAGAATCCCGAATTAAACAATCAACCCTTTAATGACCAATTACTGATATTATTGTGATATTGTTGTATTATATTTTCATTTTTCAATCTTTTTTTTTTGTATTGATGGAAAAACAAAGTGGCTTGTATCGATAGAAGAAATTTGTAGCTACCAAACTTTTTCTCAAATCTGAATATGATAGATGACCTGGTTCACTATACTCGCATGTAGCCGTCAAAGCATTAAAAGAGAATATGAGTTTAAAGTCACCTTTAGCATTATTTTAGCGCATTTACTGTTACTGTATTGTGCGCATTTACTGTTACTGTATTGTGCGGGGGTTGTATGTTCGATTCCCACCAGAGGCACTGGTCTGTTTTCGCTACAACGCGCCGAAAGCCATAGTATCTATTGCTCGGTTAGGGTTATAGTATATAATTTGTAATAATATAATGATTAATAAATAATGAAAAAAAAAAATTGTTACTACTGCTGAAATTAATATCCTTGATGTCGTTGAAACTCGCATTTAATTTACTGTTAAAATTTATATACTTGATGTCCTTGAAACTTTTCAAACTTAGAAATCATTTTGTTCTGGTATATGTTTTTCATGTTGTTCAGAAAAGAAATACCGCACCATATCATAATTTTTCAATATACTTTCAAATATAAATTGGTCGGTATACTGAAGGGTAGTATGAATGTTTTGAAAAATATAAAAATACGCTCTTGCGTGCTGTGATGCCTCTTTTCAGGTACGTAGTCAGAGCTATATTTTACCGGCCCAACAACAGCAATTACGTCAACAAGAGAAAATAGTTTTTTTAGTATTGTTTTTGTTGTTTGGCGGGTAAACATAGTTCTGGCTACGTACCTGAGAGCTGGCCTACTTACCAGAGAACTGCCTGTTTTGACGACAGACTATTTCACTTAAAAAAGTTTTTATTTTTTTCATGGCAACTTTAATTTTGTAAATATTTTTATCATTTTTATCATTTTCAAGATTTTATATTATTAGAGTAAACAATATATAGTTTTATACAAAAATGTCTTGCGAATGTCTTGCAAGACATTCGTGCTACCCTTTATTGTATACGATTTTTCCGTTGCCTATTTTCAAGTTTAATTCTTGCAACTTCTACTTCATTTTTCTATACAAAATTTTGTGTACAGATAGATATTTTATATTTCTACACTCATAAAAGCTATTTAAAATTAGTTAAAAATGTATTAAACGTAAAACTAGAATAGATTTTTTTGCGCCCCGGTAGGCTAGTTGGTAGCGTGCTGGCTTATCAGTGCGGGGTCGTGGGTTCGATTCCCACCAGAGGCTCGGTTAGGGTAATAGTATATAATTTGTAATTATATGATTATTAATTAAAAAAAAAAAAGAATGATTTCCGAATTAGAAAAACCCAATAACAACTTTCAAATATATGGCTCTTCAAAGTTACATACTTTTGGGTTTTTTTTTTGAAATTTCTTAAAAAGTCAAATCGTAATAAAGTCACGATTTTTTTTTTTAATTTGCAAAACTGTATATTGAGATGTGTTATATAAAACAAACACAAACGGAAACATTAATGTTGGCGGTGCCGTAATGTTGGCGGGTCCTCCTTTTTTGAGATGATAAAAAGTACTAAAAAAAACTAAGCGAAAATAAACTTTAACAAAAAATAAAGTTTGAGGTATAAAATATTCGTAAAAAAAATTTACTATAAAAATATTAAGCATTTTGTCAATCAATATATCGAGGGCTTATATTCAATACCGTCTATCTACAAAAACACAATTTTTCAGGACAGCCAAAAAACTGGTTTATTCGCAAATAAGCAACAATTTCGATGAACTCATCTTCTACAATATTAACAGAATGTGTCTAACAAACGTTCTAACTAAGAAGTTTCTTGAAATTCGTGTTATTTTAGCTTCTATGATAGAAAGACGGTATTGCCTCAAAAATGAAATCATTGTGTAGGAAAATAATATGTAGATAGACGGTATTGCCTTATTTTAAAATTAAGTTTGTATTACGGTTTTTGTATGGGGACCCCGAAAAAAGTGGGAGATACGGGGTATATATGTTCACAAGAAATGTTGGGGATAGAAAAATAGTAAGACCTGTTCTAACATTTGAACCCTTCGGGGAGCTGGGGGTTGTTTTTGACTAGTTTATTTTTGGCATGGGTGTCTCAAAAAGGGTGTCAGATAGAGGGTAGGCGTGTTCAGAAGAATTGTTTAAACCAGTTTAAAATTCAAAGACAATGTTTTTTATAATTTTTTTATTATAATTTATTTTATTTTTTACTGCACGTGGCTAAGATTATCATAGAAGTAGTGATACTCCTCTGGAATTACCGCCTTTAACTTCTGTAAATGTTTCCATTTGTTTTGCTGAATTGGTAGTCGACCGGTATACAATTGTTTTGGTTCTATGTGACCTTCATATTGCTTTATTCTAATAGGTAGTTCAGTGTAATTATGATCAAAATTCACTTAATGGTACCACTTGGGGAATATAAGAGAGATCTTAGTTGGGATACTGTCGGATCATTTTTTGCTCGACCAGGTCTAATACTGGAAAATCGAATAAGGTTCGTATCCTAGTTCTTAAAAAAATCATACTTTAAATGTAATGCATCAAATGGCATTTTAATAATTTTGTTCTTGATTTTGACTGTTTTGCGGGCATCTTTGGTTACCCTGACGTAGTCGTATGGCAAATATATGGTTTGATTTTTCAACTTAGCCTCTATCTTTGCATGGGCACTGCCACACTCCATCTGGGTGTGTCCTTTCTGCAAGTATTTTTGTTCTATGATTTTGTTGTTTTCTATTGAAAAATTGGACAAAGCATTCGACAAAAAGTGATAACGGTTTTGGAGTAAATTATTATTGGTAGAGTATCTGTTAGACAGTGTGTTGACAAATGGTGCATTATGCACGAAATAAACGTCGGAGCGGAGAGGTCTCCATCAGTCTCGTTCCACCAGTTATTTGTAAATGCAAATGATTTTTAGAAGCAACTGCTAAAGCAAATTAAGAAAAACAGACGTTGCAAAAATCACCGTTTGAATTGGGCATTAGATTTTAAATCGAGGTGAAGTGGTCAATTTCAAATCAGTATCAAATTAGTACATTCTTGCTTGTGTTTTTGAGTTTTTGCGTTTTTCATTTATTTGCATACTCATTTGTAGCTAGAAAATAACATAAAGGGCACACCACCGCATATACAGCGTATTATGGTAGGTATTGATCGTTCGACAAGAGAAGTATGTATCCGAAAAACGAACAGTGAATAAATAGATATCAAACAGAGAAATAGCCTGAAATTAAATAAAACGACAAAATTCTATGATGTAGATAGACGGTATTGCCGTGATAAAATTCATAAATAAGTATCTTTGTAGATAGACAAATGATAAAATACAGGATATATAGTACTAAAAATAGTTTTTTTCCACTGAAATTTTTACAGTACATGCAGATGGGGTCAGAGATGAGTTTGGCATAAAAAAAAAAATTTCGTGAAAATGTAGATAGACGGTATTGAATATAAGCCCTCGATATTTATTAAAATTTTTTTAAATTGTAAAATACCATAAACTATATGAGTTTTTTAAATCCTGTTTCTTCTTCCCATAGTGCACAAATTGTGGTACCTATCTGCTGCTTGTTGTTCGTATTATAAAAGTGAAATGATTTTTCCATTCTTGTATTTTTCCTATTTGTTCGTTTAGTAATTTTATGACTAAGGCGTGTTGTCTCTACATACATATATGCCTTTAGGTAGTTATTGTCATTGTTTGTCAATGTCCTTGTTTGTGAGTGTCAGTATGTGTATGTGTTTAGTGCATGTACGTATGCCGCCTAAGTGTATGTGTTGATATGATTTTCTTATTTATATTTACGCATATAATCGCTTCACTTAACTTTCACCATACCAACCAATTTTATATTTTTCTTTTGCCTGTCGCATTCCACATCGAGATTATTTACTTACATATATGCGAAGGAAATAAATATTTTTGTTATCGTTTTAATGGTCTATATATTTTCTAGGCTCTGCTTTTCTATTCATATGTAGTGTTGGATTTTTAGACTACAATAACAAAACAAGTCCTTTTTTATTGATGGCAATAACGACAGTAATAATGTTTGTTTTTTTATTTATTGTTAAATAAATGGTTGATTGTTAAGATTTTGATTTGGTTTCCATTTTTTTTTAGCTTGTATGTCTTTAAAAAAATGTTAAAAATTAAAGCAAAAATTGATGGAAAATTTTAGCATTTTCTTTATAAACTTATTTCTTATTTTAAAATAAGTTTTCTTATAGAAAAATCTCATATTTAATAACTTTATAGTGTATGAAAAGAAAAATATTCCAATATAAGCCGATTTTTTGGTTGAAATTTAAATATTAGCTAGAAAAAAAATATATCGCCTTATTTTGTGTAGAATCTGGGATTATGGTCATGAAATAGAGAGAAGAAAATCGCGTATATTCGTTACTTTTTTGTTTGGGAACATGTCAAAAGTTTTCAATTAAAAGCTGTATAACCCCAGAGTAGAAAAGAATTATTATATAAGTGGTTATATAAGTACAAATTTGGTAATGACAAATACTTATAATTGCCTTTACAAATCTCATTAATTTTATATGGGGGGTGTCGTGCCAAACAATGACATATCATTACTAAACACCTTACAAAAATAAAAAAATATGTGGTTACCTAGTACGGACATAAATAATGATCAGGAACCGGAAGTTCATACAAATTCTTGTTTTTTTCTTCCTTAAGTCAGATAGCAGGGTGAACAAAGTATCTTTGCGAATCAAAGAGTTTTTTTTTATAAAAAAAAATTTTCAAGAAAAAAAATATTTTTTTATTCCCAGTGCATAAACGGTAATGACATGTCATTACTTTTCGTACTACCAGTAATGACACCAGCTTACCCTCTGCATTACTTTGGGTATAAATAATAATGACGTACTAATAATTAGTTAATTTCCCCATTATTTTAGAGCAAAAAATAATGCATTACCCATAAGTATTTAGTTTTATCATTATTTTAAATATAAAGTAATGATCTAAAAAATTTTTGAAAATCTATTTTTAGGCTCACACATGCATGAAAAAAAAATCGAGGTAAATTTATTTTCGAGTTGCAGACATTGCCCCCAATAAAAGGAATTCGATCCTGGGATTCCATGTTGTCAGTCTACCGCTCTACCATCTGAGCTATATCGAAATGTTATACTTGGTAGATAAAAACATAAATGATATGCTTGCACAAATTGTCATTACTTTCCAGGTTACAAAAATCAAAAATAAGTAGTTATATATGTACTTACCAGAATTACAAAAATAATGAGTCTAAAAATAGATTTTAAAAATATTTGGAAACATTACTTTATAATAAAAATAATGATACAAATAATTAAAATAATGATACAAATAAGGACTTGTGGATAACGCATTATTTTTAGAATTGATATATTGGGAAAATTAACTAGCTACTAGTATTATTATTTGTATTAAACTAATCCCGAATGATATGTCATTAACATTTCTGCACTTGGACTATAATAAATTCTTTTAAAGAAGAACTTCATGTTCTGATGATATCTTTAGCCAGATTGAAATACTAGTATCAACCTAGCTAATACGTTTGATTTGCTTTATTTCTGTGAATATAGAGGAGGTTAAAAGCTTGTTATAAATTAAAAATAACATGAAAATAATCACGATCTATTTAAAACCAAAAAAACTAAAAAAACTGTAAAAATATTACTTAAGCCAGAGTAAAAATAAAAAAAAAAAATTTATATAAATAAAATATTTTTGCTTTTCAAAGTTTAGTAACGTCATAATGCTTGTTAGGAAAATAACCTAGACACGTATTTGATTACTAAAAAGACAAAAATTGAGAATACTTGATAATTAGTAGGATCTTTACCTATTCTAAAACTTTGGGTTCGCATAAGATCTTCAGCCATATGGAAATACTAGTATCAACCTAGCTAATATATTTAATTTGCTTCATTTTTTTTTTAACATACTAAGGTTGAAAGCTTGTTATAAATTAAAAACAAAAACGCTAATTTTTATAAAACGCAAGATAATTTAAAAATAAAACTAATTTCTGCAAAATAAGCATTTTTAATAAATACACTTTATGCTAGATGTTTTTGTTTCAAAATGACCCAAAAATCGATTTTTATTATAAATATTGTATTGCCTATCACTTGGGGATAGGAAAAAATTTTTGCAAAAAATTAAGTTATAACCCTAATATACATGCTGAGATCTTGTAAAATTTTATAAATATTTGTTTCAGAATAAGCTCTACATAATGACAACTTTTTAGCTCTATTTGGTTAGAAAACTAAGGCCAACATACTTTTTTTTGGCGAAAACATACAATTTTTGAAAACTTAAATCATTTGATGGAACCTAACCGATCCTATCGAAATTTTTTTTTTTTTTTTTTATAAAAAAGAAGCAACACTCAGGAAATTCTTCCTATTAATTAATGTGTTGCTTTCTTTGTAAAGGGGATAGTGGAGAGATGAAAGGTGGTGAAAGATGAAGGGCTTCGAACATGGCAACCCTGTAATTGCGCAAGATGATAAGTCTTAGAACAGTTGTTGCTCGCCACCTGATGTAGAGTTGGCGAATTTATTGAAGCTTTTTGTTTCATAGCCCTGATTCATTATTTTACTTTTGTATGGTTAAGTGCTATGGGAACACCGAAGGTGGGTGTAGCGATACATATAAGTGATAGAAAACTCATACATATTATTTTTCTCAATTGATGTTGTCGTCATCGGGAATCGAACCCGTGACCATCTGTGTAACAGTCCAACGCTCTAACCATTACACCACAAGGCCCACAACTTGAAAATTTTATTTAACGGAACAACTTTATGAATATTCATATGTGATGCCCTTTTTTAACTTGTAATTCAGTAATTTTTTTTTTTAATATATAAACGACACCACACAATACAATTTTTACTTATAAACCGACATTGCGTTTCTGATGTTTGGAAATATTTTCTAGGTAGTAGTATCTTGTAAGTGCTTATATTTTAATATTAAAAGAGCCTACAAGGACACTACTTTATAAAAATTATTTCAGCAATTTAAACTCCTGCAATTAACACTTTTCATAAGATTTTGTTCATTAGAAAAAAAACACACAATTTTTTTTGATTTTTGGCTTCTTTATCACTGTTAACTGAAGATATTTTGAAATATATTCTATAGAGTAGTATCTTGTAAGTGCTAATTTTTAAAATTTAGAAGCGCCTACAAGGACACTACTTAATAGAAACAATCACAATATTTTGAAGTTAGTGAATTTCTATAAAATATAAGATGAATTTTGAATAGAAAAATTGTTATTAAATAGTTAGCAAGAGGTAATAAATTTTATACAATTGCCTACTTTTTAACTACTTAATAGAAATTTATTCAAAAAAAAGTAATAATAAAAACTTATTGAAACTTTTGTTTTTCACAATGAATGTTGGAACTTAACTGATGCTGTATTGAAAAAACTGCAAGAATTTATAGTTATTTTCTTAATTTCTAAAAATTTCTTATCATATTTTTCAAAATTATAGAAAGTAAGTAAATATTATCATTTAAATAATTCATGATGATAATGTGTCCAAATGACCTGCTTCAAAAAAAAAATTAAAATCATAGTAAAACCTACTTTAAACAATTTTTTTCCAAATTCAAACTTATTTATTTAGTTATTTGTATAGAAATCTTTAAATATTGATTTTAAACTGTTATCCGGTATTAAATTTTCCATAGATTTTTTTTTGCTTGTCTTCAATGTGCTCCTTTTCCAGATTATATATGATATACTTTGTTTTTTTTTAGATTTTTTTGTTTGCAATTTTATTATCATAATGAATATATTTCTTTGTAGAGTATGTACCTACTAGAGGGGCGCATGATTATTTTGCATGAATGCTATTATACTTAAAATAGCAAAAAAAAACAGACCAATTAACTTAGAATTGTTTTTATTTTTTTCATGTGATACTTTAATTTTGTCTATTACACTCTACAACACAATTTTTAGGGGGGTGAATAATTCCTCTGCCAGATGAATGTATTAGGTTGTTATAATAAAACCCCCAAAGGGTTTGGTCCTGTGTGGGTACCGTCCAATTTTTAGGCCGTTTAAAGTTTAAATTTTTTTCGCCTACACTTTATTGAATAAAACTCAAAAACTAGTGTAATAGTTCCTTTGATCTAAATTTTGAGTTCGGATGTCCCCAACAGAATTTTAAGAGGCATTTTTTTGTAGAATATTTTAACCCTATATCTGCAATTTTCATGGGTCATACTAGAAAAAGTATCAAGTATCAAAAGTATATTTAGTGGGCGTTGTGGTGTAATGGTTAGCGCGTTGGACTGTTACACAGATGGTCCCGGGTTCGATTCCCGGTGACGACAACATCAATTTAGTAAAATAATATGTATGAGTTTTCTATCACTTATACGTATCGCAATGTCCACCTTCGGTGTTCCCATAGCACTTAACCCCACCGAAGTAAAATAATGAATCAGGGCTATGAAACAAAAAGCTTCAATAAATTCGTTCTAAGACTTATCTACTCGCGCAATTACAGTGTTGCCATGTTTGAAGCCCTCCATCTTTCACCACCTTTCATCTCTTCACTATCCCCTTTCCAAAGAAAGCAACACATTAATTAATAGGAAGAATTTCCTGAGTGTTGCTTCTCTTTAAAAAAAAAAAAAAAAAAAAACGTGCGTTTAATGGGTTAAAATATTCTGTGAATATATTCTGCAACTAATTTCACTACACTGAACCAAAAACAGAGGTGAAATTAACTAGGAAGGCGTATGTGGGGGATTTTTCGACCTTGTGCTCCCTCTTAAGGTTCATTTTATGTGATAGAGACTTTTTTGTGTTGATTTTTATTTGATTTTTTTTTTTTTTGGTGTGCTTGTCCCTGGGCAGAAGTGGTGGGTTGGAATCCGTCCTGGGGTATATGCCAACGCGAGGTAGCTGGCATCACCACAGCAGTGCCGTTGCGGACACGTTACAGTATGTTAAATTGATGAATGGGTGATCATGTTAAATTGATGAATGGGTGAATGGGTGATCACTATACAAACAACAAAACATGCCTGTCACTTTAACAAATTGTTTAGTAAATGTATTTTTTGATTGTTATTTTGACGAAAATATCGTAAGATGTATTAACATAAATTAGTTATTTTAACCAATTTGTTCAATCAAATTCAATAATTATATTGTTGTTTTAACAATTCGATTTATTCAATTTAACAATTCGCTTTATTTAATCTATTCGTATTTTACCGATTTATTATTAATTATTAATTTTTAATTTTATATTTCTTTATCATTTATATTTTATAAATTTTAATGTTTATTAGTTAAAAATATTTTATTTTTGATTTGAATTAGTTCAATTCTTCAAAGTTTGCTTTTTACTTCTCATCGGGAAATAAAACAATACGGGTAAAGCGTTGATCTTCTTCCTTAAAAATTTGGGTACAAATATTCTACCCCTTCTACATTGGTTCTCTGAACATGTAAGGACCTTTCAGTAGATAAAATCTGCTTTAAGTTAGCGGACAGAAAACTTTTTTGATTAATAAATAAACATTGTACGGTTTTTGGTTTAACAAAAAACAAATGATCTTGAACTGGAACAATCTTGCTCACTTCATAATTTATGATAAAAGATCGAAAAATAAACTTTTGGTTTTAATTTTTTAAAATTTAAAAGTAAAACATTTAATTTTAATTTTAATTAGTATAAATTTTAGTCAGTATATTAAAAAAATAAGAACTTGATACAAATATGAAAAATAATAATATTAAAAATTATAACGTAGTACGTACCCAAACTCCAACATTACATTTACAAAAGGCAGTAATTTATTTAACATTTAAATTAACTTATTAATGCCCATTGGCAACTTAAGTTGCCAGCAGAGCTGCTACAATTTAGCATGCTCTGAAAAAAAAAATTTGTCTCAAAATTAAAAAAAAAAAAAAAAACGTCTGGGCATTAATGGGTTAATAATTAATTACATTTTTTATATTTATACACTCAGGGAACTTCTGCTTTAAAAACATGTAGTTGTTTGGGTTGTAATACAGTTTCTTTATTTTTAATGTAAATGTCAGTCATTTATAGAACAAATTAAATTTTTTACTAACCTCGTAGTTCATTCAATAAACAAACCACATCAAATGACTGTTTTATGATTTGACATTAATTTTTTTACAGTAGTTTTTTTTTTTATTTCACAAAATAAAAAGATAAATGTTCGTTTGTTTGTTTTTTACTAACATATATTGTTCATTTTTACTACAATTATGGTTAATTTTTTGAACATTAAAAAACAAATGACAATGTTAGTTTAATTTACTGAATTGTAAGTCGTCCTTTCTTCAAGTGATATTTCATTTGTTTTTAACTACATTTGCAGTGGTCTTTACCTAAATAGTATTCGAAGTGTATAAATGGTTTTATTCACTATTACAGATGATTACTTATATAAAAAAATAAAGTAATAACAGTAATAAAAGTTCACAATTTACTTACATAAAACAGTAAGAAATTACATAAATTTATTTAAAAAAAAAATTAATAAACTATAATTTACTGAGTTTAATAATTCACAATAATTTTGAAAAACCCATGCGACATTAATTTATTAATTTTTAAAATTTTTACAAATGGCTCTCACAAGCTAACACGAGTAATGACGCCACAAGACTAAAAGCGTGACAAAATTGCTGCCTTTTTATAAATTTTTGTGCAATTAACAAATCTAATTTTGTTATTTTAAAAAACAAAAATTTGTCAAAGCTACAATTGCTTCGTAAAGCTATAAAAGTTATTGGTTTTACAAAATTTAACATCAATTTTAATAAAATCACGATAGATCAGTGGGCTAAAGTGCTCTGTCTAACGTGTAGTGCGAGTGCATGTGGCATTATAAATCAGTTTATCTATACCACGGTCAGTGATTGCACAGAAAATTTCATATAGACGCAATTGAACAAATAAAGACATAACAAATATTACATTATTCAAAAAAAAAAAACAGGGTCACTGACGAAGGTTCAATACCAGAAACTGTGCAGTCTGATTCAGAAAAATTAAAAATTGCAATGTAGTTATGATTTTTAGAAAATACACTCATTCTTCTCTAAAAATTAAATAAAATTGCATATTAATTATAGTACTAATTGCAATTGTCTGAAAAAGACGTTAAAATTCAAACTCAAATCAAAATATAAAATTTGTCAAAAATTAACAAAAATTTTATGTTGATTTAACTTACGACTTTTGGTTCAGTGTAGGAGGTGTCGAAGACGAAAACATTAAGCGCTCATGTTAAATCACTGCAAAAGTGTATCGTTGTTGAAAACAATTGTAATTTGTTTCGAAAACTGTATAAAAATAAGTCTGCAAATTAAAATCATTAATTATAATCCTTGAAATTCCTTAGTTTTAACTTTTGCCAATTTAAAAAAAAAAATAATAATACGACTAATACGGTTAAAATTCCATTAAAATATTACATTAGGTTTAAAAACATAAATTTTGAAAAATTAATAAAACATTGTTAATGGACTGAGTTGCACGTGATAAACTAAAATTCAGCTTTCTAGGGATTTAACATGACCGGATGACGTTTTCGTCTTCGACACCTCAAAGTAAAACTTACTGCAGAATATATTCCGAAAACATTTTAACCCCTTTAAACGCACGTTTTAGATTACTTTTTTTTAGTGTTTATTGGAAAAGAGACTTAAATGGCCCATAAAATTGCTGATATAGGGTTAAAATGTTCCATGAAAAAAAAAATTCTCTTAAAATTCTGTTGAGGAAATGCGCACTGAGAATTTAGTTCAAAAGAACTATTACACTACTTTTTGAGTCTTATTCCATACAGTGTTGGCGAAAAAATTAAAACTTTAACCAGATATAAAATTTCCCTCTACCCACACAGGACGAAACTTAGCCGATATAATCGTTCGGTGTAAGCATCATACACCCTCAAGGTGCACGTGATAAACTAAAATTCAGCTTTCTAGTGATTTAACATGACCGGATGACGTTTTCGTCTTCGACACCTCCCAGTAAAACTTACTGCAGAATATATTCCGAAAACATTTAACCCTTAAATGCACGTTTTAGAATACTTTTTTAGTGTTTATTGGAAAAGAGAGAGAGAGGGTTAAAATGTTCTATGAAAAAATTTCTCTTAAAATTCTGTTGTGGAAATCCGTATTGAGAAATTAATTCAAAAGAACTATTACATTACTTTATGAGTCGTATACAATAAAGTGTTGGCGCAAAAAAATAAAACTTTAAACGGACATAAAATTTCACTCTACCCACACATGACGAAACGCTTTGGGGGTTTTACTATACTAACTCAATATAATCGTTCGGTGTAAGCATCATACACCCTCAAGACCAAAACCCTCATTTTGTTCCATAATTGTTTGTTGTATGAAAAAAAAAATGACTTGCATATGTATTGCATGATATTTATGCTTCCCTTCAGTACCTACTAGCAATAAGTATTATCTCATAGAACAGCAGCATAAATTCTTATTGTATTCATTTTTGGTATCACTTATTTAAGTTCCTATTGACTTTTCAAGTGATAATCCACTTGTCATTGCTATCACTTCTATTGATTTTATATTTGAGAAGAAAAAAAAAAATAGAAATGAAATAGAAAAAATCTGTTAGTAATCCTACTATTTGGTGATAAGTACTATTGTTGTCTTTTTAAATATTTAAACGTTATAAAAATGTATGTTGTTTTAATAAATGTATATTGTTTAAAATAAGATACGGTTTCTTATGAGTTCTGTTTTAGTTTTGCGGATTTAAAGTTTTTATGGGAAAAAAAATTTTATTCAAATTCTGTTCACGTAATATTAAAGACTTGTATTTAATAAAAATCCAAGTGAGAATTTTTATTTTATTTTTACGTCTAATTTGTCGATAGTATCCGAAAAAATTAAATCAGAAATATCATAAAAAAGTTTTTCAAAAATTTTTAAAAATTATATTTATTGGAAAAAAAATGAATTTTTTTTTTTTTAATTTCCCAATAATTTTTTTTTAAATTTTTAACGCAAATAGTTATAAAAAATGTGGAAAAGTATTTTTACATTTTTAGTAAAACCAGTAAAATTTTAATGCTATACTAAGAAAAAATTTTTAAAAACTTTATCAACATATTTTTGTGAGTAAAAAAGCGCAACAAAAATTGTAAAATGCGTTTTTTTACCAGAAAAGTTTTTATTTTTGTATTTGTTTACAAAGTTAGAGAAATAAACTCAAGTTGACCATAGAAAAGTTTTATTATTGGATTTCGAACAGAATTAGAATAAACGCATTTTTTCACCGACAATTTCGGTGTATAGTCCAGTGTTTTGCTTTTGTTCGTACACTTAGAATACTATGAAGGTATAGACCACTGCAAATGTAGTTAAAAACAAATGAAATTTCACTTAAAGAAAGGACGACTTACATTTCAGTAAATTCAACTAACATTGTCATTTGTTTTTTAATGTTCAAAAAATGACTAACAATTGTAGTAAAAATGAACCACATGTTAGTAAATAATAAACAAGCATTTTTTTTTAATAACAAATAACAACTACAAGGTTAGTAAAAATTTTTTTTGTTCTACAAATGACTAACATTTACATTAAAAATAAAGAAACTGTCTTACAAACCCAAACAACTACATATTTTTAAAGCAGAATTTCCCTGAGTGTACTTTTGTGAAAATATCTGTAAAACTTTATACAACAAAAAGGGTTTTTCGTATCAATTCAAAATGTAAGACAATTCAAATGTAGCGAAAAAGTGATATTTGATTGTAATTTCCTTAACCCTTTTACTACGCCTATATACTACACTCATAATAATCCATGCTAAAAATACGAAAATAATGTCAAAACAACAAAAACTTTCGTAAAATGAACAAATATTGATTTCTTTTACGAAGTTTTTGTTATTTTAACATTTATTGGTATTTTTATGCATGGATTATTATCAGTGTACGCATTAAAAAAAAAATATCAAAAATATGATAATGCAATAATACTTTATATTTTTGTTTCAATATGTCCATTGGGATATGGTCATTGAAAAAAAATCACTATATGCATAAACTGTTCATCAGGGCAATATAATTGTTAACAAAGCCAGAATTTTTTAAATCAGCCTTTATCTCCGAAAAAATTGAGTTTGGTTTATTTAATAAACTAACAAAGCTAGAATTTTGAAATTTGGCGCATAGCTTCATTTAATGACCAGAACTAAATCAAACAAAGCATTTGTGGTTATTTGAATGTTTTAGTGGTAAAAATGTACGGAAGAGTTTCAAAAATTTTATATTTGGACATATTTTTTGGTGTGATGGAGGGAGAGGAAGCATATGTGTAAACTTTTTCTTACTAATTCAAGGACCCTCCAATTTGAAGTCATAATAGAAATATATCCACAAACAAAAAGGCGGTAGTGAAAGTTTTAAGAAAATATAACGTTGGAGTTTTCGGTAGTTTTTACTACAGTGTTATGGCTTTTTGAACAAATTTCTAGTCTCTAAAACGAAATTGTTTAAAAAGCACTAAAAGCGCTAACGATAAATTACAAATGCACCAATTTAGTGCATTTTTATCTTTCAGCACCATAAGTAAAATTTAGCGTTTTGTGACACTGAGCACCATAAATAGTGAGAAAAGCACCAAGTTGGCATCTCTGATACTAAGTACATATTTTTTCACATATCTCAAAAAGTAGTTAAGATTACACTCTGAAATTTTAATGTAGTTTAGAATACGTGTATAGTAGGGCGTCCCGACAAAGGGATACAACATATCGAAATTTAATTAAAATCTTCAGGTTAGGGTCAGGTTACCTGCCTTGTTAGCAATTCGTTTAGCACCTCAATTTTTATATTATTGATATGAAATTTAATTTGTTTTCAATCTAAAATGTATTTCGTTCCTTTTTTTATCTATTAAGTTATTTTACAACCAATTCGAGTATATTTCAATTATGTTTAAATACCACAATAAACCACTAAATATCGCTTTATTTAAACAAATATAGACATTGACCGGCAAATAAATTTATAAACATGAATGCAATTAGAAAGTACTTTAAAATAATTAATTTCAATTTCTAACTTCATTTTAAACGAAAATACCACATTTTTAATAAAAATAATATTGTTTCATTGCATTTTTGTAACAAACTGATTTGTATCAGTTGTTTTTTTTTTTTTTTTTTTTTTTTTTTATCCGTAAAAAAAATCAACGCTACTCGACAAATTTCACTTTTTTGCGGAACATTTCTTTTAAATACATATTTTTTAATGGATACATTTTTCCTAATACGAGGGCGGATCAATAAGTCCGTGACTTTTTGAATTAAACACAGTGTTTTTTTGCAAAAAAAAAAAAAATATTTTTCAACATAATCTTCTCTTAGCTCAATACACTTAGTCGAACGTTTCTCCAATTTTTATATCCCTTCCACAAAACTAGGATTTTTCGAGGTCCATAAAATAGGCAATTCTTGGCCATATGGGGTCGCTTTTTTTCTTAATCCTCGTTAAATCGGTGCAATAAGTTGGCATAATATTCGCCGTTTATTGTTTTTCCCTTTTGAAGGTAATCGATGTGGATTATCCCGCGTACATCCGAAAAAAAACTGCTGCCATCTCCATATTGGCCACGATTACGTTTATGGTCAATTGAGAGCAAACGCGGCACCCATCTTGCAGACAGCTTTCTTAAACCCAACTGATCATTTAAAATCGATACCACACTACCATATGAAATAGCTAAGGCATCAACAATCTCACGCACTTTTACTCTTCGATCGGCCAACACCATATCGTGGATTTTTTCGACATTTGCGGGTGTATTGACCTCAATTGGCGGTCCAGAACGTTCAGCGTCATTTGTACTTGTGCGACCACAACGAAAGTCAGTAAACCAATTTCTAAGAGTCCCCATAGTATTTATCAAGCTTTTCCTTGGTTTAACGGTTTTTTTTTTCTCAAAAAATAATGTTTAATGAGCACTCTAAATTTACTTTTTTCCATTTTTAAAAAAATCCACGAGGTTGTATGTTTTGAAAAGCTGTTAAACGCAAAGTAAATGACGAAACATGCTAAAAATATTACAGTAGTCTATTAACAGGTGGTACTTGATGGGAGCAGTGTTGCATTTCATGCAACTACTAAAGAAGTTCGAAAAGTCACGGACTTACTGATCCGCCCTAAACATTTTTTAGTATATTTTGCTAAAATTTTCGAAATTAAACTGCAAAATCATGATTTTTTTGAGAGTATAAATACATCTACACAAAATTATCTTTCATTTGAGTATAATCATGTCGGTGTTTGTTTCACAATATTTTACCGGTATTGCAAGGAAGTTGAAAATTGTGCATGTTTAGTTTTATCCTTATAAATTATATCACTATGCGTAAACCTAGGCATTCCAATAAACTCATTTTTCTATTAAAATTCCAAATCCATTGAGAATATAGTGAAATATTTAGAAAAGAAGAAAATTTTTATATAAAAGAAATTGGAGGATATACTGTAGATATAAAAACTCACTTTTGTATTTGAATCCCAAATCCATTGAAAATTTTGTGAAATATTTAGAAAAGAAGAACATTTTTATTTAAAAGAAAATGGAGGATATAATGTAAACACAAAAAACCGCGATATTTCAAAAACTACAAATGAAAAAATAGACAAACCCCAGAAAAAGTCGAAATAAAATCGACGAAACGTCATGTGAAACTGTAATCAAAATTGTGTTTTAATTACAAAGAAAACTTAGGCCTTATTAGCTTAATTAATAAAACCTTTAAAGAGAAAAAAATTGGTTGCCAGATTTAGACTCAGCGTAGCTAAATCTAATAGAAACCACGTATTACAAAGACAAGTTCTGCAAAAAAGTTGGAAATCCTTCAGTAGTAATATTAATAATATTTTTATATAAAAAGTAATATTTTTTTACTTTAGTATTTCTAGTAGATGGAAAAATAGTTAAAATTTTGAGTTCTTTTCTAAATATTTTAGAAAATTTTCAATGGATTGCAATTTGAATACAGAAATTTATTCATTGGAATGTTCAGTTTATGTACAAAGATAAAATTTTAAATTTTTTCAACATGCAAAAAATCTATAAGGATAAAGCTAAAAAAATTACAGTTTTTAACTTTCCAATACCAGTGCGATGTCCTGATACAGACGCCGACATGATTATACACAAATTAAAGATAATTTTTTATAGATTTATATTCTCGAAAAAAAAATCATGATTTTATGATATAATTTCGAAAAAATAAGCAAAATATACGAAAATATGGGGTAAATGATGTAAATATAAAAAATTTAAAAGTATAAAGCTAAAAAATGACAATTTTCAGCTTCCTTGCAATACCAGTGCGATATCCTGATACCAATGCCTACATGAGTATACTCAAGTTAAAGATAAATTTTTTTAGATTCATATTCTTAAAAAAAAATTTCATGATTTTGTGATGTAATTTCAAAAATTAAGCAAAATATACGAAAAAATGGCGTAAATGATGACAACATAAAATCGCGATATTTTAAAAGCTGCAAATGAGAAAAGGTTTTTTTGCCAGATGTTTAGTCAGCATACATAAGTTTTTTAAAATAGGAGTAGTGTAATTGAAGCAAATTTTTCAAAATTTCATCAGCGTAAATTGAACATAGCACGCACTTTAGTCAAAAAAAAAAAAAAAAATGATTTTTGAGGGTTTGCCTTTATATGCAAATTCAACTTATGGATCAATGCAAAATTCAACTTTAAACATCAATCGCATTTAAAAAATTAGTATTTCCATTAGTATTTGCGTTTTTTTTTAAACATTTAATTTTTTTATAAATTTATACCTTTAAAGTTCTGTACACGAAATGCATGTAATGTAACGTTTTTTGTTGCACTTTATAATTACAACAAATGTCAAATCAAACATCAATTGTGACATTAACATCTTGTCAACTAAAAATAAATAACAAAAAAACATGCATAGACATGAAAAAAGCTGGAATATATATTATTGGTTTTGTTTAGTTCGTTGAATTGTTTTAAAAATAAATTGAACACAAATAAATGTTAACAATAAGCCAAATAAAATAATTTTAATTGAAATTTTTTTAATTTTTTTTAAATAAATAAAAATTGTATTATATGGAAATATTTTGTTTACACTTCATTTAATAAAAATGTCCTTAATTTAAAAAAAAATTACAAATAAATTGGTTTTTCCAATTGTTGAAGAATTGTTCATTGTCATACAAACTTGACATAATTTACCACATACGCTTGCCACGCTTTATACAAACAACATCAACAACAACAACGGCAACAACAATAATATGCAACAATAAAAGGCACAAGAAAAAAATCCCTGATTGTCACTGTGTGTGAAATCATTCGGCTGTTTTTCTGCCTGCCTGTATGCTTTCTTGCTAGACATGGAGAATACAAGCCTTCCAAACATGTCATTGTTAACAAGGGAATATTTAAGTATATACAATGGGAGGAAACTTATATTTTCATTTTAAAATTTTTAACAAGAAGTCACAAATCGAAGACTTAATTGTAAATCTTAAAGTATTCTCGTGATTAAAGTACTTCAGAAACCTTCAGTATTTAATAGGATATTCAATCGGTTAACCGTTACTCGATTATTCAATAAATTTCAAACATACAATTGTTCGCTTAAATTAAAATGGCCAATTTCGAGTAACGAATAACTCGAACAATTTAGGCGATTAATCGAGTAAATCAAAATATTTTCAATTTCAGCTTAAATGGACAAAGTTTTACTAATTTGCAGTATTTGAAATCTCGGGTTTTATATTTATATCATATACCCCATTTTTTTGCGTATATTTTGCTTAATTTTTCGAAACTAATCGCGTAAATCAAAATATTTCAATTTCAGCTTAAATTTTAGAAAAAAAAACAGCTTTAATTGTTTTTTATTTTTAAAAAGATTTTTTTTATAAAATATAAAGAAATATACCAGTTACCGCTTTAGTTTACATATTATAGTTTTTCAATAGGGCTATAACTCTTTTACATGGCACCACGATATGCACAATAATGTACTGGTAAAAAATATCTTTATTTCTTATTCTGAAGCAAAAACATTTGGTACTGAGACCAATGCCTAAAATATTATATTTAAGATATTTCTAAAATATCCTCGACCAATTACAGACATTATTATAATCAAATGAAGGGTCGAAAATAAAAAAATAAAATTACACCAAATGGAGCGATTTTCTGAAATTGAGTGAAATATTTAAATATAAATAAACAAATAAAAAATCGCAACAATCGCAAAACAATTACTTTTTTTTTGCCAGATTTGAAATATAGTTAATTCATAATTTTTTGGTGTTACAGCTCGAATTGGGTATTTCACTCTTGCCTTTCTTCGGATCTATAAATAAATAAATTAAAAACTATCGATTTGAAAAAAAAATAAAATAAAATTAAACAAAAATCTATCTTCAATGTCAACGCATTTGCTGCCGAAATTTTTCGGAAACGGCGAAAAAATAATATAATTTTGTTTACATTTCTCCAAGGCATAGACTGCTATGCAAGTGCATATCCAGGGGGAGGGTAAATGGGATATTTCCAGGCCAAAATAAATATTTTTCATACAAAAAAATCAAAATGAATATAAAATTGTTCAAAAATGCTCTCAATTACCTCCGCAAAATCATTTCCTGGATCCGCGTCTGCTGCTATGCCATAGTATTCTTGATATTTATGGTTAAAACTAGACTCAGGAACTTCTGCTGTAAATATTTGTAAATATTAGTCGTAATACAGTATCTTTATTTTACAATAAAAAAACAGTCATTTGTAGAAGAAATTTCAGTTTGACTGCAATTGTAGTACATTTAAAAAACAAACCACATCAAATTACTGTATTATGAGTTTACATTCATTATATGCAGATTTTTTTTTTTTTTATTTAAAAAATAAAACAATTAAATGTTAGTTTATTTTTTACTATATATGTGGTTAATTTTTACTGTAATTGTGGTTCATTTTTCTGAACAGTAAAAAACAAATGACATTGTTATCTGAATGTAAGTCTTCCTTTCTTTAAGTGAAATTTCATATGTTTTTAACTACTTTTGTAGTGGTCTTTAACTACATAGTACTCTAAGTGTATAGCTCTAATGTTTTCTCAAAGTCGAACTAATAAAAACAAAAGAAAGTAAAGAAAAAACAAATCTCAATTGTATAAGAATTCAGAAGATCTTTTCATTTAAAACCTAATGTATATTTTTAATTTTGATAAATTACATTTTCGAACTCCTGAGTTTGTATTTATTTTGTGTTTTATAGTGTATTTTTAAGAAAAATTTAGTGATGTAACATTATTGGAATTATTCGAGTTATTCCAGTAATTTTAAAATCTTACTCGATTTTAAAATTAAAATCAAGTTACTCTTTTACTGGAACAAAACCAAACCCATATAATTTGAATTCCCTAATATTTAGCTTTATAAATTCATTTGGAATATACTCAAAAATAATTAAAATTGGCGTTAAAATTTTTTGTTTAATTTAATTAATTTCTTTGTTTATATTAATAGGATTTTACAACCGATAATAAACCACTATTTAAGGAAGTCAAATCCGTTTGCGTCTGCAATTGGTGCATAAGTTATGGCGGTTTAAATTTCAAAATTAAAAAAAACATCTCAAAATTAAATTTTTTGAATTAATTCAAAAACTTTTGCACACGTATACCATTGTATATAATTTTTTGGCGTTTTTATGAGAATTTACTCTCTTAGTTTGTGCTTTCTAAAAAAATCTTTGTTAAATTGTGTGGTATTGAAATAAAATTTATTTTTAAAAATCGCGAGATTTTGACAATTTAAAATTTTTTATTTTTATTTATTAATTAATAATCATATAATTACAAGTTATATACTATTACCCTAACCGAGCAGTAGATGCTATGGCTTTCGACGCATTGTAGCGAAAACATACCAGGACCTCTGGTGGGAATCGAACCCACGACCCCCGCACTGATATGCCAGCACGCTACCAACTAGCCTACTGAGGCGCACAATATGAAAAATGTTTTATAAGCTGCATAGAATATGTGCACAAAAAATAATCAAATTTGAAGACCCTCGGTCAATTTGAATCTGATATGTCAAAGAACCCATAATATAAAATGCTATTTCTCCAGCCAAATATGTTTTACCCTAATCTTTAAAAAAATGTCTGCATTCCCACATTTTGCTACCATATTTTATATACAAACACTCTGTCCTTAGTGTCGTACTCGTATCTGAAATTCAGTTGCTTCAGCTTGAGAATTATGTTTTAAATTGCCATTGTAATGTCTAATGACACAAACTTAATTTTCGCAATGAAATTACCAATTGTTGCAACAAGCAAACGTAACAGCTACAGCCAGTAACAACAATTCATACAATTGTCAAACAGCAGCAGCAGAAACAATCACAATATACCAGCCATATATGTATATGTAAATAAGTTGATATACATATTGACATTATTCGAACACATAGACGAATTTGCAATGTATTGGTAAGAATATGTGTGGTACAATGCAAATTTATGTTTATTTCCTTTTCATTGTATTCTTGTTCATAATCATTTGTTTCAGATCAAACAATATAGGCGTTGGCTGCTAGAGGCATATTCTGTATTCGAAAATGTTGTATTGCAAGGTTGGCAATCGATATTGTTTTAGTACATTTATGCGTTTAAAACGCCTTTTAAATTAATAACAGTTACCAATAACAATATCGAATTTTACAAAATCAGTAGTTTTCAAGAATGGCTACCTTAACTGCTAAAAAATCGTAACTGTAGGCTAAAATATCGATTCCAAACTTAACCGATTTTTTAAAAACCTTAACCGTTACCGAAATATAAAAACACAATTATACCAATACACAAATCGTAACCGATGTTTATTACACTCATAGATATAACCCGATAAAAAAAGCAAAAAAAGCTACTAAAAATAACCCCATAAAAATAGCAAAAAAAAACTACTAAAAATAACCCCATAAAAATAGCAAAAAAAGCTACTAAAAATAACCCCATAAAAATAGCAAAAAAGCTACTAAAAATTAGTTAAAATTACGTTCTAAAAAAAATGTTTAAATTTGCAGGTTTTTTTTTTTTTTGTTAAATATTAATCAGTAAACAAAATAAAATAGTTAAATTTACAAAGTACAGTAAAGTTCGGTTATAACGAACACCGAGTATAACGAACTTGTTTTATAACGAACGATTTTTTTAGTCCCAACGCATACAAAATAATACGGTTATAATTAGCATTGTTTATATCGACCATTTTATATAACCAACTAATTTTTTGGACCCATTAACGAGTTTCCATACAAATTTTTACGCTTATAGCGAACACATACAAAAATATATATCCCAAAATAAAAATTCTGCTGCAATAGTAGTAATTGGGTACCCGCGGTGGCGTACGTCGAACAAAGCTAATATTTGCCAATGTGTGTTAAACAATTGTTACTAACGCTAAATATCTCTGTGGTTTGTGGATTTAGAAATAATTGGCTAAATAAGAAATCTATCGTAGTTGTAGGAGCAGTTTTAAATTCTTAACAAGTTATTAAAAAATTTAAAATTCTTTTTTTTTTTTTAATCCTCCCTGTCTATACATATGTTTTCCAATAGATAACAAACACCAAGTAAAACTTTAATTTTCCTTGAAAGAAAAAATGTTATAATGTCATTAATTTAAAGCTTATTCAGTTGTTGAAGATTTATTAAATTAACTCAATATGTCTTTTAAGTTTGCAAAAAAAAAAAACATAAGAATAATGAAAGAAAAACTGTTTTCTTTTTACTGGAAAGAGTTCAAGAAAACCAAGTAAAATTGTTTGGAAAACTGTAAGTAACATACCAAAGTAAGAGTATTAAACTTAACACACAGGCCAACATAAAAAAAAATATATATATTTTCCTCGTACTAAAGAACAGATATATATGGTAAAAGTATATGTAAGATAACAGAGTATATAGTGTCAAACTATAGCAGAGTTTCTCAATGACTTATAAAATATGACTACTATTTGAAATTAGAGTTGTGCGTAAATAGTTTATACTCCATTTCTTTCACTTCCATTTATTGAACGACAGTTCGTTCTTTTAGTTTTTAAGTTGATATAACTTTCGAACTAAAAACTGTTTTTTGCTGTGATTAGTATGAAATAAAATATTTGGATTCAAATAGATCTAATCAACAAATTTTAAATTAATAATGCAAAAGATTTAATAATAAAGTTGTGCTTAATAGTTCATAGTTAATTTCGTTAATTTCAAAGTATTAAACACTTTAGAGTTGTGCTTTATAGTTCATATTTCATTTCCTTCACTTCCATTTATTAACCGACAGTTCGTTCTTTTAGTTTTTAAGTTGATATAAATTTCGAACTAAAAACAGTTTTTGCTGTGCTTAGTCTGAAATAAAATTTTTGGATTTAAATAGATCTGCCCAACAAATTTTAAATTAATAATGCAAAAGATTTCATAATACAGTTGCGCTTAACAGTTTATAGTTCATTTTAAAATATTGAACAAGTTTGCCCTTTTAGTTCATATGTTTGTTCGACATTTATTTTTTCAATTATGCATATTGTTATGTTGTTCAATCTGCGCGGATGACCAACAATTACAAATGAACTGCTAAAATTTAACTAGTTCAGTTATATATATATTCCCGTCGTTCCTATAAGGAGCATAGGGCCTCTATCATTTGTTTCGGTTTCGTTAATCATTTAAGTTGAAGACGAAGTAGCTGATTAGGCTTCCGCATCCGATCCTGGTGCTGGGGCTGCCAGCTGCCCTCCAGGCAGGCTATGATGTTTAGTTTTCAAAGGGAATGATTCGCCTCTTCCTCCTACTTCCTGAGACGCTGACTTGGAGTCAAGAAACTCAGGCCACTCTATTACACTAAGTTTCAGAGAAATGTTTCTCCTACTTACCTGAGACGTTATTAAAAACCATCAGGCTACTTAGTCGCCTTCTCACTTTTGCTAGCTTCGAACGGGTGTTCAAAAGCCATTGCCCGGGGAATACCTGGCATAAGGCCGGAGGTTGTGAGCTGCAATTGACACTGTAACAAAGGAATCATTCCTGGCCACTCCCAAGTGAATGTCAATCAGGAACTTTCCACTTTTATTGACAGTACCCCATCCCCCAAGTTCAGTTATAACCGTTCATTTAATATTTTCTCTCATGTTTAAGGTACCATTAGTGAGTTAACATTTTTTTCGATTTCATAAAGGGTCTAGAAATGGGCCGAGAATATGTATTTAAAATTTCAGGTAAAAATTCAAAATAGAAAAAAAAGTTATACCGAAGTTTATCTATAAATGTTTTATAAAATATAAGTCAAATTTCATTTAAAAAGACTTCAAACGCGTTTTTTCACGAAATGCCATTTTTCAAATCTGCGCAAACTTTAGCTCAAAAACTTTTTGTCCGATTTCAATAAAACATGGTTCATTTTGTTTACATACCTGTTGTACATTTCCCCACAGATCTGGTGATTCATTTTGTTTTTTTTCGTTTAGAGATTTAAAAACGCTGAAAAATGAGTCTGTTTTGAAATTTTGTTTTCAAATACGCGCCATTTAAAAAAAAAAACGCTTTACTTAAAGTTTTGGTGGGGGGATGGATGCACAAGTAAATATGTCTATACTAAAATGCCATTTGATTATTTTTTTCAGATACACTGGAGACGCTCTATCATTTGCGCAGATTTGTGCTTTTTTTCTTACGTCGACTTCAATATCTCTATACTAGAGAAGAAAAAAATAAAATTAAAAACTAGATTTTTTTATAAAATATATGATCATAAGTTCTCATATATAAAAAAAATTTAGCTCCAAAAATAAATTTTTCACATAAAAAAAATCAATTTATTTTTGATCAATGGTTATAATCTTTAACTTCAAGCTCATATGTATATTAGTTCTCATGTAGTGAGTAAACTAGTTTATATGAATGTTTGATGTTTGGCATGGGATTCAAAACGTGTCCTGATGATGGGAACCTAGAAAATTCCCGAAATAGATCTATCAACACATTCCTGAAAGGGTCAAATAATAAATTTGAAAACTAAAAACTCTATAGATTATTTGTTAGGACAATATCCTAATAAAGAAATATAGAGTATGGCCTCAAACTTGAATAATTTTCATTTTCATTGCACAATTAAAGGTCGAAATAAACATAATTTTTATTTTTAATAAGAATTCTATCAAACTTATAAAAAAAAATATTTAAAAAGGGTATTTTTTTAACTTCACTCGCTAATAGTACCTTAACAAAAAAAAAAACCATTGATAAACATCGCAATATGAATGATTAAAAAAAAATTTGTCAAACAAACATATGAACTAAGTGACCAAACTAGTTCAATAATTGAAAATGAACTATGAACTTTATTGGTAAATCTTTTGCATTATTAATTAAGAAATTTTTTGGGCAGATCTATTTAAAATCGAAAATGTTATCTCCAACCAATCGCAGCAAAACTGCTAGTTCGAAAGTAATAACAATTTGAAACTAAACCTTTATTAAATTCTATTTTAATAGTTTAACTGATAAGATATTTTTAATAGCCGCTGTAATGTATTAAATTTTTTTCTCATTTGAGAATCTCTGTAGTTATAATAAACTGTATGTAAAAGTGTTGAACTTAAATCAACCAACCATAAAGGCAGAAAATAAAGAAAAAGAAGAGTATACTTCAAATCAAATGAAGTTGATGTTATGGAACCAAAACAACTTTAACTTTAGCTTTGGTTACAAAAACGAACAAATTTTATTTCTCTAGTGGAACTTTTTCTAAAAAACACATCAAGAAAAGTTTAGAAAATGTTTTCGGTGAATACTTTAAGGGAAGACAATTTCAAAGATAGTTGCAAGTAAATTAAAATATATTTGAATGATTAATACTGATATTGGGAAAAAAAATTAGTCTTAAATCTTAATGAATCTTAGATATAGTGTAGAAGAAAAATTGATTGATGAAATCTTAGACAAAAATCGCAGTACTGAGATGAGAGCGTATCAACCCGATACTTACCAATTCCAGTTATCCTAGAAATACAGAAAATAATGTAAAAAAGGAGAAATCGAATTACTATTAACTTCTGAAGCATTCCAGCAAAAAATAACTTGTATTTAACAAGCAAAATAGCGCTTCACTGACTTGCATACAATAAAGCAATTAGGGAAGGCAGTATGCTGTGCTTCTCAAAATGCCTTCTTTGAAGCAGTGAATAATGTTTACAATGAAGCAATAAAGAATGCATACTATGAAGCATTAATGTTGGCAACATACAAAAAAGCTCTATCTTTTACCTAAAAAGGCATGAACTTATTGCTTCTAAGAGCATATGCAAGAAGAGCTTTTCACCTGCTTAAAAGATACCTACCAAGTGGGACATGCTTCTGGACTTGCTTTTGAAGCGTTTCGTAATTAACTAATGCCTTCCGGAAGCGCTTTTGGGTAAGCATTTTTTTTGCTGGGATGCTACTGCACGAATATAGTTCCTGGTAGAATAAAAAAAGGGATCAGAAATATTAGATATTAGGTACAAATTTTAAAGACCACATTTTTTGGTTTTTCAATTTTATTTGCTTAATCGCATATTCTACACAGAAAAATATCTGAGTAATTTTATATTTCTTCGTTTAATCAATTCAGGTGCTTAATATGCCACATTTATTGTTTTATGGATTTTTCGATGTTTTCTAGATATCAATTGATTCATATAAGTTTCATAGAAGTCGCGCTTAAACATTTATTGCAAGTGCCTAGAGTATAAACGTCCAGCAAACTTCATATTTTTTGCTTCTTTTTAACCATTCAAAGAAAAAAACAACCAAAAAAAAAATGATTATGAATGACACACTCAATCATGACCATTCGACAATCTCAGAGTGGCGACGTGCGAACAGGGTCAATGTTAATGCTCGTAAGACCCAATGTTGTATGTTGACCCATAAGTCCGTGGACTCAACTATGTCTATGGATGGGATCGTTATTGAGGATTCAGATACTCTTGATGTTCTGGTCATGAGAATACAGTGTGATGTCCTTTGGACAGATCACATTATTCAAGTATCGAAAGAAGCTTTCAAGTGTCTTGGTTTTCTAAATCGGTGTAAGAAATACTTCACTCCATCTGATCTCCTTATATATATGTATACCACCTACATCCGGCCGAAGATAGAATATAACTCCCATATATGGGCAGGTGCTTCAAGGCGTATTTTGGGGCTTCTGGATCGTGTGCAACGCAGAGCGTTGATGTTTATCAACGACAGTAGGGTTTCGAACTATATTGACTTGTTGGATCATCGTCGGAATGTGGGTTGTGTGACTTTGTTCTATAGATATTACCATGGGAAGTGTTCTGCTGAGATAAGCCGACTCATCGCGAGGGACCGGGTCTCTGTTCGTACTACCCGCTGTCAAGTAGATCTCATCCGTTTGTTGTCTATAGCGCGGAAAATCGCACAACGCATTACAGAGAAAATTCGTTTTCCAGTCGCACTAGCAGTAAGTGGAATTGTCTCCCTGCGGAGGTCCTCCCTGCAAATTACAATTTAGAAAAATTTAAGTCAAATGTCCACAAACACTACTCCCTCTTTCCTCCTCCCCATAACCTATTTTCCTGATATCAACAAAATGCAATGCATTAGTAGGGGGCATCCCCGGAGTGTTGGTTCAACGTAAAAAAAAAAAAAAAAAATTGAAGAAGATTAAAGAAAACGTAACATTATTAAACAAATTTATGGAAGAGAAACCAATCCAGAACCAATCCTTGCTCTTGTAACTAACTAAGAAGATTCACGACCTCCGACCCTCCGGGGCAGGTGGACACCGGGCAATGATATAATAGCACCTGCTATGATATTAGCAAATGTGAACAACGTTTCATCTGTTCTTGGGCCAACCCGACATATTCGGGGAATATGGTCAAGCAGATTACGGCACTATTATGGCTGGATAGTGCAATAGGGATGGTAGCGGAAGAACCATTAAAAGTCATCGGTAGCGCCCATAAGCTTCCAGGAAGCCTACGCCTGTTTCTTGGTCAAAAAGGAGTGTCAGGCTCCACTAAGATCTTCTTTGTCCTTACATGCATCGAAGAAATCCTGGCAAACTAGTCAACAAAAACATGAATAAAACGCAAACAGAAAATAATAATCTCCCAGGAGGTCACAGACGTTTGTCAAATCCTCCCGCTTTGGCGGCAAGCTCCACGTGTCTGGGAGGGAGCAATTCATGTTTAGACAGTATTTTAGAAACCTCTTGAGGCCCTATGCTCCACAGGGAGTTAAGCAGAAATGAAGAAGAAGAAGAAGAAGATGGAAGAGAAAAACAAGTTTATTTCTTTAAAAAAATTCAATAATTAAAACTATTGGTAATGAAAAATTGGCATTAGAATTTAAGTAAATACAATAAAATCACAACATATTTTTTTCAACACATAAAAAATAATTATGTTTTTGGATACAATTGAATCCAATTAGATCTAAATTAATCCCCTGGGATATTTAGGACCTATCAGGATCCCCCAATTTCGAGATTAATTTTAATCCAATTTAATCCAGCAGTAATTGGATATAATTATAAATTACTGGATACCACAATTTTGACATTTGCTAGGATAATATTAAATACTGGCCTACATTAAATAGGATATGATTTTATATTTGAGATTTAACTTTTTGTTTTGAACGGTCCTATTGTTGTCTTTACATTATAATGAGTTTGATTCGCTTTATGTATTTGGCTACCAAATTCAGTACAAAAATGTCGTTGCCGCAGGTCAAATTTAATGTTGTTTTCAGGAAAGTGTTTGTAGTCGCCATAAAGATAATCATAATTAATATTATTTAGAATTAATTACTAAAAAATTGTCTAAAGTGTTTCTTTTACTGAAGAACTCATTTTGATTGAAAAAAATTTCCAGAAATGAGGAAATTTTCAGACATGTTACTGTTTTGTAGATGGGACCTAAAGCTTTGATTAAAACACTCCACTTTTATAAGATTTCTCTGAAATTCTTTCATTTACAATCTTAATTTCTTATATAGCACCATAATCTTATTATTTCATAACTTTCACAATAATAACACCTCTAAAAACTGTTTTTTTACATTTTTCCAATTATTTATAATTTTTAAAAATGTTCCCTTACTTTTGCGCACTAATTGAATTTTCAATGTACAACTCAATTAATAAACAATGCAATTTTCTGTGCAAATTATATTTATGCATAAATGCTGTAGCATTTCGCAACACTATTCATTTATAATTTTATCACATAATTTTTTAAATGTTTTGCCATTAAAACACATACAATGACAATAACTTGTGTAGAGTGTTGTAAAGTAAAGTGGAGCGCAGAAAAATTAAGTGGATGGCAGCAAGCAGCCAACAGCAGCCGTAAAAAGGTTTTTCTAAACAGCTTTTCATTTTAATCGTAATACGATAATAATAATAATACTTTGATGATAATCTGATTTTATTTTTTTTTTTTTTAGCATCATAATTTCTGTTTCACCGTTTTGTTTTCGCAAGCAACTGAGGCGAAAAGTTTTTAAAACTTAATTTTTCAGTTATTATCGCAAAAAACACAATTTTATTATGACATCTGAGTTTTAAGTAGTCAACGTTATCATCAACATCATCGTCATCATTGCGAGCAAAGCAACAGCAGCAGCACTGACAACATAAGTATAATTATAATAAGGATAATGATATAAAACCATCAGGATGCTATAGATGATAATGTTGGTAAATGTTGTTGTATTGCTCAGTTTTATGCTCTAAAACATATTTACAATTGCATTTTTAGTGTTGGTACTTTATGTGTTTTTTTTTGCAACATGAAAGATTCCAGGATGTACGGGTTTTAACTCTAGTATACGTGCACTCAAAAAATAAGTTAGTAGAGAACTTAGTGAAACGTCTTGTAAATCAAGTATACTATTTCTCAGCTTTAATTGTGTTGTCAGCTAAAGTTTTAGTTATACTTATTCGGCACTTAACTGTTTTGAATTAATGTTTTACTAATATTTTACTAATGTTTTACTAAATTATTTTGCTAAAAAAATTGTGCTGCTAATCACATTAATAATGTGGATGACAACCAAATTGAAAGATATAAACAAAATCAAGTAGATGCCGCGGCATGTCAAGATATATTAGAGACGAGGAAAATTATATGATATTATCATTGTTAACGTCATTTTGTATGAAAAACAGATACAAACATCTTTCATGGTTGATTTTTTTTATATGTCTTACAAGAATTGTAAAGGGTCCGCCATCTAACTTTTGTTTCAACTAGTGCTTATTTCGTGAATGGTAACACTTAGCTCATGTCTGATTTGACAGATAAATAGTTTTATCCTTCCGCTGAACGAATATGGTCCGTATGTTCGTTATCTTGTGAAAAAAGTGAAAAAAACTGCCATCCTCATCGATAAACCAAAGCGTGAAAGCCAAAAACAGTGCGTACACCCGATAATATTGCTGCTGTGGCAGAAAGTGTGCGTGAAGCGCCATCAACATCAATTCACCGTCGTTCTCAACAATTGAACATTTCGGAGACATCATTGAGACGAATTTTGCATAAAGACCTTGGTATGACGCCATACAAAGTCCAATTGGTTCAGGAGTTCAAAAAAAAAAGTTATTTGGCGTACCCTTTACTTTTACAACTCTTGTAAGACATATAAAAAAGTCAACCATGAAAGATGTTTGTATCTGTTTTTCATACAAAAGGACTCCAACAATGATAATACACATGTGGATTAAAAAAAAACTTTAATTTTGTGTTGTCACCGGCTTGTCAATTGTAATTGTCTATAAATTAAATTAAAGAGAAATTAAAATATTTAAATTTAATAAACACTTAATGTGTATTTGTAAAACTATATCCTTAAAGTGATTATTAATATAGTGTGGTCAAATTGCAAACAAATATACGTTCAGGTAGACAAACGGACACACATCTTAGTTAGTTTTTTATGTTTCTTTTTTCTTATTGCAAAAAAAAGTTATTGTACAATTAGACCACCTTTGATTTAAGTAGTTGAAAGATAATTTTATTTATGTTATATATAATTGTTTCTATATATTTTCAGATATTGAATTAATTCATGCCATCAATGTGGGTGTATGAACATTTTTATATTTTGTAATGTATTGCAAATTATTTTAAAAGGATCACATAAAATGTTTCAGATTTTCAGCAAATAAATGAACTAAAATATAATTTTTCTACAAATTTTTTGTGTTTTTTTTTTCAGTCTACTAATATTCAGGAAAAATTTTATTAACTTTTAGCAAGGATTTTTTAATTTTTAATCAACTAAGTGATAGCAAAATTTTTGCTGGATCTACTAATTTTGTTGCTAAAAATCAGCTCGCACATTTTCAGCAAAAGACTTGGCTGGCATTAGCAATTTTTTGGCAAGCTCCCTCCTGAGGTAAACTTGCTGAATCAGCAAAATTTTTGGCTGACTTTACTAACTTTTTTTTTTTGAGTGTGGTTAGGATGCAAAAATGTTTAATTTGTGCATAAACGAATTTTAAGACTTTCTGTTTGTATCCAATTTAATCTCTGTTTTTTTTCTAATTCACTCTAGCTTTAAGTGACTTTTAAACTTTATCTTCTTTTATAAATCTAAAAGTAATTTTTATTTAAAAATCCCCCATTTTACAAATCCTTAACTTTTTTAACCCAGTGTTAATACAACACTTAACCCAGCCACACACAGATATTGTGTGTGTATGTGTGTATGTAACAATATATCAATGTTCTGTGTTATAACATAGCAGACGTTTGTAGATGTCTGCTGTTATATCCTGCAAATACAAAACATTAGCGTCGGCAATAAATGGGGATACTATCATTATGATAGATTTGTGATGAAAAGATAGAGAGAGTGCAATGTTTTAACAGGGATGCTAATGCATTTTGTTAAAAAATCGCCATATCCTAAAGTCTCGGTAGTTTTTACGAAAATATGGCTTACATGTTATTGAATATGTTGTATATCCCCCGAGGAGGAAAGCCTGGCCTCTAAACTTTCTCGGAAGAGTAATACCGAAGAGATAATACAAAACGTCTTGTATTATTTTTATACCCATAGGAGGACTTTTTTTAAACAAAAGCAACACTCAGAGAATTCCTTATTTTAATTAATAGTTGCTTGCTTTGAAAGTGAAAAGAGTAGAGATGAAAGATGGCTATAGATAAAAGGCTTCAAACAGGGCAACACCCTAATTTTCGCGAGAATATAAATATTAGTTTGTTGCTCGACTTTTGATGGAAAGTTGGCAACTTGTTGAAACTATTTTTAAATACAGTGGGGTTAAGGTTTGTGGGAATCATGAAGAAGGGCACTTCAATACGATGATGGATAAACCACTTCAACCATCGTTTCGCCCTACATGAGTGTTTGGTGGTAATGCTCATCAATTATATCAGAGACTCGACTTTCAAAGCAGCTCCAGCTGTCGAAGGTAGATGCAGGAGCTGTGGTTAATGATATGTTAGTAATTCTGCTTGGAATGTGTAAATTGAATGAAAAATAAACACTGGAAAAATATTCACATTGAATTTTTCCAAAATCTTTAAGTTTATCAGTACAGGATAAAAAACACAATTTTGAATTTAAAATTTTTAAGCAATAGTAATTTCAATTGGTCAGCAAACACTGCGTTATTGCGCCTATACGCTCCAAAAGTAGATTAAAGGTGTTAAATAATTACTCTTGTTACGTCGATTCCAGTCGGAGTTTAGGGTATTACGCCTGCTGGAATGCCGACATACAAAGGGGTGCCAACTTTTTAATAGGGTAAAGGTTAGACCCTATTAAAAAGTCATTTCCTTTCTTTTCAGAAAATTTAAAAATTAGAAATGAAATTTATAGTTGTCTGTACTTCAAGAAAAACACACCGATTTTCATGAAATTTGAATATGTGATAGAGAAACAATTTCTTAGATCGCCTGTCTCAGCCTCTTGGTCATCTTGGCATGTCAATGGTCCATAATCGGTTATAAAAAAGGCCCATTTTTGAACGCGATTATGACTCATTATTGTTCCGAAATGACCAACGAGCCAACACAGGTTGATCTTAGATTTAATCTCTATTACATATCTAAATTTCATTAAAATTGAAGTGCTTAGGTTGGACTACTTCCCTGGTTAAAGACATGCATAAAAAAATATATTTTAAAACTCCTCTTTGTAAACGCCACTGCTTTTTTCTACCTATAACACATACATCAAAATGTTGTTATATTATACCTAGACCATCAACAAAGTGTTGATGGTTAAAATACATTTAAACACACACACACAAACACACTTATAGACTAACTCACATACATTCAAACATATCAGTAGAAATATAACACAATATGACACTTATTTTAACACAAACAATGTTGGCAACATTTAGCCTTAAATATGATAGATGATCGGATGTGTTAGGGTTTGGCTTTTGTTGTTGATGTTGATGTCGTTGCTGCTATTTTTTGTTGTTGTTGCTGTTGTTGCTCCATTATGACGGAGTAACTAACATACGAGCTTAGATATTATTTTATAAAATTTATGTTTGCACACCACTACACATACTACTTTGCAGAGATGCAGTTAGAATACCTATACATTAAGACATACTCACACATATGTATTGTTTAGCTCGTAATGCAGTATAAAATATGATTGAAATTTAACTTTACTCTTTCAACAACACTGTGCCATACTGTTGCTTCTGTTGTTGACAGTTTGTTGTTTAATATATATTATATATATATATATTTTTTTAACTAAAACATTATGGGACAGAATCGAAAAAATTAAGTTGTAATGACATAGAATATTTAAATTTTTCTATACGAAATTTTATACATTTTTTTTCGATTGAAAATATTGAGAACACTATTAAAAAATTTTTATAAAAAAATTTGTATAGAAAATTTTATAGAAACAAAAAATTTGGACACTTGAAATTAGTCTTAAATTTCAGCGTTTTTTTTTTTCCTTAATAAAATTTTCTAAGTTAAAAAAAAATCAATAGAAAATATCAGAAAGTGGAAAGGCTGTTTTATATTCATTTATTAGCCTTGTAGAAAAGACATGTTATATTAACATATGTGATAATTTACGGTCTTGTGTATGATCATTAGGATCTCCCTTAAAGAAATATTGTAGATTTTAGTCCATTGCACCCGCAGTTTTGTTGTAAATGGTTTCAAATGGAAGAAATGGACTTTTTGGGAAAACGTTAATCGTGCCCAATTTTGTCAGAAAATTTATCATATTTTTATATAGAACCCGATGAAAAATTTTATATATAGTCATATAATTCTTGATATAATTATCAATATTTACCACATAAGACAAAAAATAGCAAAATTAAAACTGCAAAACTAAAAAAATGTCCGAAAATTTGTAACAGTAACAAAAAATTATTTTATATATTATTATATTATAAGTTTGTTATAATTTTTATTAAAAATAAAAATTATGTTTTTCGACCTTTAATTGTGTAATGAAAATGAAAATTATTCAAGTTCGAGTAAACTAGTTCATATGAATGTTGATGTTTGGCATGGGATTGTTTACCGCTTTCAAAACGTGTTTCTGATGATGGGAACCTAGAAATTCCCGAAATAGATCTATCAACACATTCCTGAAGGGGTCAAATAATAAATTTGTAAACAAAAAACTCTATAGAATATTTGTTAGGACAATATCCTAATGAGGAAATATAGAGTATGGCCTCGAACTTGAATAATTTTAATTTCCTTTATTATATTATATTTTTATTGTTTTTAGTAACCGAGATTAAATGCCAGAAAATGCCATAAATGTCAAATTTGTTTTCTCGGATAATTACATATGTGGCCATATATAAAGATATATATTTACATTTCATATTTATTTTTACGGAACTTTTTAATACAGCGCTATATATTATCATATAACATTATATCTAATTTATATGTAAATTGATCCTTTTTATTTCATCGCCTAAACTTTATATAGCTATATGTTTATGAGACTATATATACTTCCATGTATAGTTTACATATTCTATCACATTTGTGCATAATAATGTATGGCATCACATACGAGTATAATTCTATATAAACATGTGTTAAAATTTAAAAATTCTATGACTTTATATGTAATTAGATATATGCATATATAATAAAAATTAACAAAAAATTTTCACTTTTATATATAATTAACAGAACAGACAAAAAAAAAACAAAATTCAATATATATAAAGCAAAAAAAATAGTATTGTAAAAAAGGTAAAAGTAAACAAACTTGGAAAAAAATGGGTACAATTTAACGCCCTCCCAGGGGATAGTTGGCGGATCAAAAGTATGCTAAATTTTCCCAGTTAGAAAAACTGCAAGAAAAATATTTACCGGTTTCGGACCACCCACCTGCATTACAGGTATGATTTTGTAAAATGGGCATTAAAATACGCATTTTACAGATGTACCCTTACATGAAATATCGATCCTTTTCAACTAAAAATAAAGAGTTTAAAAAATATTTTATTCAAAAAACATGGAGGAATTATTTAATATCAGTGATTAATGCGTATGGGGAAAATAATATACGCTATAAATACAAAACACCTAAAATATTGTACATGTGAAATTTCATCGATATTAGACAAAGGGGGTCAGTCTTTAATGGGTTAAATAATATTTATGATTAAGTGAATCATTTAAGTCAGAAGATCGTAAAACAAAGTTCAAAGTTAATACATTAAATATATTTATGAGTAAAAGTATCATTTTAAAGTCAGAAAATCGTGAAACAAAAAAAAATTAAAAATCACAAAAAATCATTATTAAATCACGCCTTATTTTAAAATCCTTTGATTTATATTTAAATTTTTATTATTATTTAAAAATGTGAAACAAAATATTAGAGCAGATTTCCAGAAAATTTTT
>CM037854.1:219031987-219051417 GCA_021234595.1 Delia radicum
AACAATGCAATTTTCTGTGCAAATTATATTTATGCATAAATGCTGTAGCATTTCGCAACACTATTCATTTATAATTTTATCACATAATTTTTTAAATGTTTTACCATTAAAACACATACAATGACAATAACTTGTGTAGAGTGTTGTAAAGTAAAGTGGAGCGCAGAAAAATTAAGTGGATGGCAGCAAGCAGCCAGACAGCAGCCGTAAAAAGGTTTTCTAAACAGCTTTTCATTTTAAAATCGTAATACGATAATAATAATAATACTTTGATGATAATCTGATTTTATTTTTTTTTTTTAGCATCATAATTTCTGTTTCACACCGTTTTGTTTTCGCAAGCAACTGAGGCGAAAAGTTTTTAAAACTTAATTTTTCAGTTATTATCGCAAAAAACACAATTTTATTATGACATTGAGTTTTAAGTAGTCAACGTTATCATCAACATCATCCTCATCATTGCGAGCAACATTATGAGCAACAGCAGCAGCAGCACTGACAACATAAGTATAATTATAATAAGGATAATGATATAAAACCATCAGGATGCTATAGATGATAATGTTGGTAAATGTTGTTGTATTGCTCAGTTTTATGCTCTAAAACAGATTTACAATTGCATTTTTAGTGTTGGTACTTTATGTGTTTTTTTTTTGCAACATGTATCCATGAATCCAGGATGTGCACTCAAAAAAATAAGTTGGAAGAAAAATTAGTAAAACGCCTTGTAAATAAAGTATAATATTTGTTAGCAAAATTTTTAGCTTAAATTGTGTTTACAGCTAAAATTTTAAGTATACTTAGTCAGCAATTAACTGCTTTGAACTAATATTTTACTAATGTTTTACTAAATTATTTTTATAAAAAAAAATTGTGATGCTAAGCACATTAATAGTGTGGATGACAACCAAATTGAAAGATTTGCGCAGAATCAAGTAGATTTCGCGGCATGTCAAGATATACAAACATCTTTCATGGTTGATTTTTTTTATATGCCTTACAAAAGTTGTAAAGGGTCCGCCATCTAACTTTTTTTTTCAACTAGTGCTTATTTCGTGAATGGTAACACTTAGCTCATGTCTGATTTGACAGATAATTAGTTTTATCCTTCCGCTGAACGAATATGGTCCGTATGTTCGTTATCTTGTGAAAAAAGTGAAAGAAACTGGCATCCTAAACCAAAGATAAACCAAAGCGTGAAAAGCCAAAAACAGTGCGTACACCCGAGATATTGCTGCTGTGGCAGAAAGTGTGCGTGAAGCGCCATCAACCATCAATTCACCGTCGTTCTCAACAATTGAACATTTCGGAGACATCATTGAGACGAATTTTGCATAAAGACCTTGGTATGACGCCATACAAAGTCCGATTGGTTCAGGAGTTCAAAAAAAAGTTATTTGGCGGACCCTTTACTTTTACAACTCTTGTAAGACATACAAAAAAGTCAACCATGAAAGATGTTTGTATCTGTTTTTCATACAAAAGGACTCCAACAATGATAATACACATGTGGATTAAAAAAAAAACTTTAATTTTGTGTTGTCACCGGCTTGTCAATTGTAATTGTCTATAATTAAATTAAAGAGAATTAAAATATTTAAATTTAATAAACACTTAATGTGTATTTGTAAACTATATCCTTAAAGTGATTATTAATATAGTGTGGTCAAATTGCAAACAAATATACGTTTCAGGTAGACAAACGGACACACATCTTAGTTAGTTTTTTATGTTACTTTTTTCTTATTGCAAAAAAAAAGTTATTGTACAATTAGACCACCTTTGATTTAAGTAGTTGAAAGATAATTTTATTTATGTTATATGTATATAATTGTTTCTATATATTTTCAGATATTGAATTAATTCATGCCATCAATGTGGGTGTATGAACATTTTTATATTTTGTAATGTATTGGATCACATAAAATGTTTCACATTTTCAGCAAATAAATTAACTAAAATATAATTTTTCTACAAATTTTTTGTGTTTTTTTTTCAGTCTACTAATATTCAGGAAAAATTTTATTAACTTTTAGCAAGGATTTTTTAATTTTTAATCATCTAAGTAATAGCAAAATTTTTGCTGGATCTACTAATTTTGTTGCTAAAAATTAGCTCGCACATTTTCAGCAAAAGACGTGGCTGGCATTAGCAATTTTTTGGCAAGCTCCGTCCTGACGTAAACTTTGTTTTGGCTGGCTTTACTAACTTTTTTTTTTTTTGAGTGTGGTTAGGATGCAAAAATGTTTAATTTGTGCATAAACGAATTTTAAGACTTTCTGTTTGTATCCAATTTAATCTCTGCTTTTTTTCTAATTCACTCTAGCTTTAAGTGACTTTTAAAACTTTATCTTCTTTTATAAATCTAAAGCATTAGTAATTTTTATTAAAAACCCCCCATTTACAAATCCTTAACTTTTTAACCCAGTGTTAATACAACACTTAACCCAGCCACACACAGATATTGTGTGTGTGTGTATGTGTGTGTGTGTGTATGTAACAATATATCAATGTTCTGTGTTATAACATAGCAGACGTTTGTAGATGTCTGCTGTTATATCCTGTAAATACAAAACATTAGCGTCGGCAATAAATGGGGACACTATCATTATGATAGATTTGTGATGAAAAGCTAGAGAGAGGTGCAATGTTTTAACAGTGATGCTAATGCATTTTGTTAAAAAATCGTCCAGCCATTATTAAAACTTACAGGTGTCCTAAAGTCTCGGTAGTTTTTACGAAAATATTTCTTAAATGTTATTGAATATGTTGTATATCCCCGGAAGAGGAAAGTCTGGCATCTAAACTTTCTCGGAAGTGGAATACCGAAGAGATAATACAAAACGTCTTGTATTCTTTTTATACCCGTAGGAGGACTTTTTTTAAACAAAATCAACACTCAGAGAATTCCTTATTTAATTAATATGTTGCTTGCTTTGGAAAGTGAAAAGAGTAGAGATGAAAGATGGCTATAGATAAAAGGCTTCAAACAGGGCAACACCCTAATTTCGCGAGAATATAAATATTAGTTGTTGCTCGACTTTTGATGGAAAGTTGGCAAACTTGTTGAAACTTTTTTAAATACAGTGGGGTTAAGGTTTGTGGGAATCAATACGAATGATGGATAAACCACTTCAACCATCGTTTCGCCCTACATGAGTGTTTGGTGGTAATGCTCATCAATTATATCAGAGACTCGACTTTCAAAGCAGCTCCAGCTGTCGAAAGTAGATGCAGGAGCTGTGGTTAATGATATGTTAGTAATTCTGCTTGGAATGTGTAAATTGAATGAAAAATAAACACTGGAAAATATTCACATTGAATTTTTCCAAAAATCTTTAAGTTTATCAGTACAGGATAAAAAACACAATTTTAAATTTAAAATTTTTAAGCAATAGTAATTTCAATTGGTCAGCAAACACTGCGTTATTGCGCCTATACGCTCCAAAAGTAGATTAAAGGTGTTAAATAATTACTCTTGTTACGTCGATTCCAGTCGGAGTTTAGGGTATTACGCTGCTGGAATGCCGACATACAAAGGGGTGCCAACTTTTTATAGGGTAAAGGTTAGACCCTATTAAAAAGTCATTTCCTTTATTTTCAGAAAATTTAAAAATTAGAAATGAAATTTATAGTTGTCTGTACTTCAAGAAAAACACACCGATTTTCATGAAATTTGAATATGTGATAGAGAAACAATTTCTTAGATCGCCTGTCTCAGCCTCTTGGTCATCTTGGCATGTCAATGGTCCATAATCGGTTATAAAAAGGCCCATTTTGAACGCGATTATGACTCATTATTGTTCCGAAATGACCAACGAGCCAACACAGGTAGATCTTAGATGTAATCTCTATTACATATCTAAATTTCATTAAAATCGGAGTGCTTAGGTTGGACTACTTCCCGGGTTAAACACATGCATAAAAAAAGATATTTTTAAACCCCTCTTCGTAAACGCCACTGCTTTTTTCTACCTATAACACATACATCAAAATGTTGTTATATTATACCTAGACCATCAACAAAGTGTTGATGGTTAAAATACATTTAAACACACACACACAAACACACTTATAGACTACTCACATACATTTAAACATATCAGTAGATATATAACACAATATGACACTTATTTTAACACAAACAATGTTGGCAACATTTAGCCTTAAATATGATAGATGATCGGATGTGTTAGGGTTTGGCTTTTGTTGTTGATGTTGATGTCGTTGCTGCTATTTTTGTTGTTGTTGTTACTGTTGTTGCTCCATTATGACGGAGTAACTAACATACGAGCTTAGATATTATTTTACAAAATTTATGTTTGCACACCACTACACATACTACTTTGCAGAGATGCAGTTAGAATACCTATACATTAAGACATACTCACACATATGTATTGTTTAGCTCGTAATGCAGTATAAAATATGATTGAAATTTAACTTTACTCTTTCAACAACACTGTGGCCATACTGTTGCTTCTGTTGTTGACAGTTTGTTGTTTAATATATATTATATATATATATATTTTTTTTAACTAAAACATTATGGGACAGAATCGAAAAAATTAAGTTGTAATGACATAGAAATTTAAATTTTTCTATACGAAACTTTTGTACATATTTTTCCGATTGGAAAATATTGACAACACTATTAAAATTTTTTATAAAAAATTTGTATTGAGAATTTCATAGAAAAAAAAATAAGACATTGGCAATTAGTCTTAAAATCAGAGCTTAATAAAATATTTCTCAATTTAAAAAAAAAAAAACTCTAAAGAAAAATATCAGAAAGTAAGAAAGCTCTTTAAATTCGTTTATTAGCAATAATGTTACAAATTGTTATTTTTTATAATCCTTGTAAAAAACGCATTTTATATTAACATATGTGATAATGTACGATCTTGGATATGATTATTAGGATGTCACTTAAAAGAAATATTTGTAGATTTTAGTCCATTACACCCGCAGTTTTGTTGTAAATGGTTTCAAATGGAAGAAATGGACTTGTTTGGAAAACGTTAATCGTGCCCAATTTTGTCAGAAAATGTATAGTATTTTTATATAGAACTCGATTAAAATTTATATATAGTCCTATAATTCTTGATATAATTATCAATATTTACCACTTGATATAATTATCAATATACGCATTTTACAGATGTACCCTTACATGAAATATCGATCCGTTTCAACTTAAAATGAAGAGAGTTTAAAAAATATTTTATTCAAAAAACATGGAGGAATTATTTAATATCAGTGATTAATGCGTATGGGGAAAATTATATACGCTATAAATACAAACACCTAAAATATTGTACATGTGAAATTTCATCGATATTAGACAAAGGGGGTCAGTCTTTAATGGGTTAAATAATATTTATGATTAAGTGAATCATTTTAAGTCAGAAGATCATAAAACAAAGTTCAAAGTTAATAGATTAAATAATATTTATGAGTAAAAGTATTATTTTAAGTCAGAAAATCGTGAAACAAAAAAAAAAATTGATTACTTTTACATATTAAATCATGTCTTATTTTAAAATCCTTTGATTTATATTTAAATTTTCATTATTATTTGAAATGTGAAACAAAATATTTCCAGAGAATTTTTTAAGGGTTTAATGTAGTTATATCATATTGTATCAAATTATTTATAACTTGATCAAATTAGATAGACCCATTTTTCCCAGGGGATCACATGAGACAAGGTTATGCATGCCATTTTTTGGATCAACTAAGATATAATGTGATATGAAATTGTATATATGACAATATATGCTTATGTATACAAATATCGAAACTTTTTTCATCGGGTGGGTATAGCTGATCATATATGTTCATTTATTGTTTCATGTGTGCCATATATAGTCCCATATATAATACTTGTTCACATCCGAAATTAGAGGCTAGATATGGTCATATATTTACATATATATACAATCATACGAGAGTAGTATATTAACATGTGTATGTTCATATATGAGCAGATATAAGCCTATATGGTTATATATGGCAATAAAGCCTGAACTTTTATATCTGAACATATATAAGTTCAGATATAAATGAAACCATACATGGTCATATATTACTGGAAGTAGTATCATATATGGACATATATGATCAGCACATATATAATCATATATCATATACAAGACCATATATGATTATATGCAACCCCTTTGTTACTTGGGAATGAAAAATATTTTATTAATTTTAACAAAATTTTTATTGATTTTCCATTATCAAGAAGTATTTCTTGTCCCATTATTTATACTTTGTTATTCATTCTATTGTTTTCTTATCTGCATGTGTTTGTGTGTGTGAGCATCATATAAATGTTGCTGTATTCATATTGTGCATTGTTTGCCGCGTATAAATGTGATTATTTTTGTAAAATATTTTATCCATATTGTGTCAACAGCAATATATGTACACAGAGAAAAATTTAACTATTTGATAACTGAAATTCGGTTTCTACGACTCAAATTCTGATATTACGAATTTCAGACAGTTGGCGCAAATTTACATTAGATTTGATGGCTTTACATTAGTCTTCATAACAAAGTTCGGTTAATTCAACTGAATTTCAGTTGTAGCACCCAAAATTTTCAGAAATATAATGTAAATATCGTTGTATTAACTAAATTTATTGTTACCATTAATATACACTTTTCAGTTCGGTTGGCACTTTATTTCTCTCAGTGTGTGTGTGTGTGTATATGTATGAGGAAAATACAATACATTTTCTACAACAACAGCAGCAACAATAGCCTGGCAAAAAGTAAATGCATAAAATATTGTTTAAATAAAACATCACCAACAAAATAAGGAATAAAAGCAACAGCATTGAAATATGTTGTAGTTTATCACCAGCCACTTCTCTCTGGTCGTTGCTACCTACTTTAGCCATAATGCATCATCATTGTTTAAATGCATTTTACAATGCATATTATTGTTGTTGTTGCCATTGCATCATTCTTGCCGTGTTTTTCGCAGTTAAACATAAAAAATCTGTATAAATGCTACTTATACGGTTTATACATTCAGGCGCGGATCCAGTAAGAGGGAAAAAAGGATATTTTCACCCCGAAAATAAAATTTTTCAATACTAAATTGTGAAAAATATCAAAAAAAGTTAGTTAAAAATACTCTTAGTACCCTCCCCCAAACCGTTTTCTGAATCCGCGCCTGATACATTTATGCATTACATTTATACATAAAAACATTTATAGTCAACCGGAAATTAATTCCAATGTTAAATATGGTAGTCGTTATTTAAACCTATTGGTGTAGCAAGGATAATGAATTGATGAATTTTTTACATCAAGTGATCCCTTTGGCTTTGTGTTACCTTTATATGGCAGAGATAATATGTATTTTTTTTTTTTATTAAAAACTCAATGAAATTTTTATAACAGAAGTTAGGTAAAATATAATTGATGTGCTTATTGTAAAACTTGTTAAGCCACATTTATTGTTTTATGGATTTTCGCTGCTTTTTAGACATTCATTGCCTAATATTTGATAGAAGTCTTGCATTAAACGAATATTACAAGTACCTAGAGTATAAATGTCTAGCAAAAGTTAAATTTTTTGCATTTTTCTCAACTTTTAAGAGGCGAAAAAATCTAAAAATAAAATGTGAATTAGCAAGTTTTACAATAAGGCCTTCAATTCAAGTATATAATTAAATTAAAACTCGGAATTTTGACAAAATTTGTTTCAGAATTAAAGATATTTGGAATAAAATGCTCAGATACTAATAAAATGTTCATAAATTTTGGTAACATACCCTCGAAAAAAAGTGTTAAAACTAAAAATTTCAATAAAAAGCTTTTAAAAAATGTTAAATTTTGGTTTGCTATTATAGGTGAACTAAAAAATATTTTTATTAAAAATTTGTTTATTTTATAAGTTTACAAGTTTCTTTTCTTCTTAACCTCAACATTTCTAAAATAAAACAACAAAACAAATATGATATTTTTCTTCTTGAACATTTTTTTACTGCAAAATTTATACAAAAATTTCAGCTACTCTAATATTTCCCTCAAAAACTAAAGGATTTTCCATAGAAAAATAGCCTTTAAAATTTATGGTTTTGCTTTTAGTTTTTATTATTGCATTGTTTTTAAGTGACCACAAAATGTTTGCCTGTGTGGCATAAAGTCATCAATTTTAATTAGTTACGAAGAAATAAACCACTATGCATATATGCACTGTGCGTCATATGACAAAAGAAACAATTGAAAAATTATTATAAAATGGAAAACATGTGAGAAAATTTGAAAAATCTTAAAATTTTACTCTAAAACGTTTTAACGTCGTACTAATTAGGAACGGCTGTAATTGCTTAATACACAACGACTTAGAAAAGTCTTTGATAGACCAAGAGAAACCAAATCCAGATATCGACTTTATGTCTTTTGCACTGTTTCCCCCCCAAAAAAGCGGCATTTTCTTTAGTTTGTGTTTAAAATTATGTTTGTTTTTGGGATATCGTCACTTTTAAAAATGTTTTGGCATCAATAAAAAAATGGCGTTATAATTTTTTTTTAAATTCCAACTTCTTCCACTGTTGAGCGGCGGCCAAAAACGTTGATGTAGGTCCCCTTTTCCTGCAGAGAAAAAAGAGTTGTATTTTTATGAAATCTGAATTCACCTTTCGATTCTACAACAAAAATTATTAAAAAAAAACTTTTTTCTCCCCGTTTTTAAAGTGCACCATTTAGGAAATAGAGTGGGCGGAGTGCCAAACACGCCCGCAAACTTTTATTAAAATCGGAGGCCATTGAAAAGTTAGTCATTGAAATAAAATGAAAATGTTACATATTGTGCCTAAATATGTACTACTTACTGCACGTATGAGTTATATTATAAACTATTAATATAAAGTATACGCCATGTTGTATTTGTATAAGAAAGGGTGGGTCATGTTGCATCTTTTTTTAAGGTGTCATTTATTCACGCTATTGTTTTGATCTAATAAGCGTTTAATAAAATTTTGATTGAACGATCAAGCGATTAATTTTTTAAAAACTTTATCGATTAATCGATCGTATAACGAATAAAAATTGTGTTTAAAATTCATACATATAGGGAACTTCTGCTTTAAAAATATGTAGTTGTTTGGGTTGTAAACAGTTTCTTTATTTTTAATATAAATGTCAGCCATTTGTAGAACAAATTTAATTTTTTACTAACCTTGTAGTTCATTTAAAAAAAAAACCAAATCATATCAAATAACTGTTTTATGATTTTATATTCATTTTTTACAGTCGTTTTTTGTAGGGACCGTAACGGTTATAAGTAATATCAAAAAAGTTCCTTTATAACAGTTATTTTGTGGCTTAAAAAGAAAAAAAAAACATCCAAAACAGTTATTTTTCAACGTAAAAATAAAAGATTTTATGAAACTCTTAAGAAGAGAGTTTTATTTCGCCTTCATTAAATAAAACTCTTTGAGGAGTTTCATTCGATCTTTTATTTTTTCGTTGAAAAATAACTTTTAACTGTGGAGTTGAGATCGTTTTCTTAAGATCACCATAGATTCTGAAAGAGCACTTCAATACGAATCGATTGGTATATAATAGTAGTCTCCCTTGACCCTAACATAGAAAGTTTTTGAGTTAAAGTTTTCGGGATAACTGTTATTTTCGGTCTCTGGTTTTTTGTTATTCAAAAAAAAAAAAAATAAAAAAAGTAAATGTTTGTTTATTTTTTCCTAAGATATGTGGTTTATTTTACCACAACTGTTAGTAATTTTTTGAACAGTAAAAACAAATTACAAATGTTAGTTGAATTTAATGAAATGTTAGTCGTCCTTTCTTCAAGTGAAATTTCATTTGTGTTTTTGACTACAATTGCTGTCGTCTTTACCTACATAATATCATTAGTGTAGTTAAAGTTCTCACCCTATCATCCAAAATTTTATGAATTTGGCATCAATTTGAATATTAAAAATATCAAAACTTAAACGACATTATTTTTACAATTTAAAATCGCTTAAGGTCTTCCCAGTTCACATCATTTGGCATAATTATCTCATAAACAGAGAATACAAACAGCGGCAAAATTAATCGGTAGTATTTATGACAAAAAATATTTCAAAACAGCATAAAAAAATTAACTAAAGGAAGAAAAATCTAAAAAAAAAAAAATACTTTTAAAGATTAGAAATTTTATGAAAAAGCTATTTTTAAGCTCAGAAAAAACAGAAATGTCTTCTCAGCTCATGATATAAAAATAATAATTGTTAAACAAAATAAATATATCGGGAATATTTTTAATATATCGAGCTGTTACGGTGGCATTTAATTCAAATGTTGTGATGCCACTCTATTTATTTTTAAAATTTTTTCTACACATTCAAAAATAGCTTTTTTACATAAAATCTAGTTCCTCCTCCATCTCTTTATATCTTTTTTTTTTAATAGAAAACATCTTAAACTTTTAAAAAAACGATTTTATTAATAAATATTCTTCAGATTCTTCATAAATATTTAAAGTCTACATACTTTTAAATAGAATAGTTTTGTTATACATAAATCAAGATACTGATATTTACATCACTTCATATCGTTTTTTTTAATAGAAAACATTTTGATATTTTACGATTTTTATTAACAATTATTCTTCAGATGCTTGGTAAATATTTAAAGTCTACATACTCTTAGGATTTTGCTGTACAGCAGAGTTCTGAGTTGAACAAAAATATTTCAAAAAAGTGTTATATTCTAAAGTTTTAAACTTATTTGATAAAAATCTTTTTTTGACAGCGAATAATTCGTTTTCGTTTTTTTTTCCTTATTTTCAGATATATAATTAGCATTCAAAAAATTTTTAAAATCATAAAGGTTCTTAAATTTTAAGAAAGTCTCCTTACTCAATTATCGCTGACTGTTTTTAGAAAACTGTATACCGCAACAAAATTCTATATAACTAGTACATTAATTTCCTCAAACAGGGTAAATATTACTCTAAATTCCTTAAGGGGGTCATTGTTTCGCATATTGCTTCGTACAGGATAATAAATACACTGTGAAAGTTAGTGCGAAAATGCCCAGTTGGAAATTGTCCACCAAAAACAGGGCTATGTTCCAAAAGTAATAGGCACCATCTTATTTTGTGTTTTTTTTAAGCGTGATGGAAATAGACAGCCAATATTTTGTGCCTTTTTATAAGCTATAATAAAATGAGTAGCTATTGATTTTTGACAAACAAAAGTACACTCAAAAAGTAAGTTTTTTTTTTTGTTTAAAAGAGAAGCAACACTCAGGAAATTCTTCCTATTAATTAATGTGTTGCTTTCTTTGGAAAGGGGATAGAGGAGAGATGAAAGGTGGTAAAAGATGAAGGGCTTCAAACATGGCAACAATGTAATTGCGCGAGTAGATAAGTCTTAGAACAGTTGTTGCTCGCCACCTGAAGTAGAGTTGGCGAATTTATTGAAGCTTTTTGTTTCATAGCCCTGATTCATTATTTTACTTCGGTGGGGTTAAGTGCTATGGGAACACCTTTCGGTGGCCGCAGCGATAAATACAAATGATAGAAAAATTGATGTTGTCGTCACCGGGAAATCGAAACCGGGACCATCTGTGTAACAGTTCAACGCGCTAACCATTACCCAGATTGAAAGACATACGCCGAATTAAGTGGATGTCGGGGCATGTCAAGATGTAGTAGAGACAAGGAAAATGTTACTAAAAAGTACAACTCTTGTAAGACATATAAAAAACTCAACCATGGGAAATTTTTGTATCTGTTTTTCATTAAAAATTACGCTTTTAATGTGAATACAGATGTATGGGGATTAAAAAGACTTTAATTTTGTGTTGTCACCGGCTTGTCCAAGTAATTATCTAATAAATAAATTAAAGACAAAATAAAATATTTAAATTTAATAAACATTAAATGCGTATTTGCAAACTTAATATGCGTCAAATTGCAAACAAATATACGTTCATGTAGATGGACTAAAGTGAAAGACAAAGACACACATCTTAGGTAATTTTTTTATGTTTCCTTTTCGTTATTGCAAAAAGGGTTGTGTATTTAGACAATCGTTTATGTAAGTATTTGAAAGATAATTTTGTTTATGTTATATATAATTATTTTATATATTTTCAGATATTAAATTTTATTTTGCTTAAAATCTGCTCGCTAATTTTCAGCAGAAGATTTTGCTGGCATTAGCATTTTTTTTTGCAAGCACCCACCTGACTAAAATTTGTAATTGTTATTTTGCGAGTAAATAGTCTGGTAATGATTAGATTAGATTAGACTAGAGTGGCACTATGCACCGCGACCAGAAGTTGGTATTTTGTGCTGCCAGCGAATACATCCAATAGGTTCAGGCTCCCTACGAAGCCAACTATCCTACCAGGTAAAAAGTTCCAAACGTCCGATGGCGTCACTATTCGACCACCAAAATAACGCACCCTCCTGTCGGAGAGCCTCGGACATTTGCAGAGAACCTGCACGTATCCGTAGAGGATCGTCCCATCTTGTACAACTGATACCTATGGCCATGGTAATGAGTTTAAGTCCTGTTTTTGGTCTGACATTTCTAATTAGGCATTTCATCACTAATTTCCACTGTGTATTTATTATTCTGTTAGAAAAAAAAGGAAATAGTCTGGTAATTAGTTGAAGCCTTGTTTTTGCTGGGGCCTGCTGCATAACTGCGACCTACTAAAAGACAATATTTAACATGGTTTTGGAACTGATTTGTTAAATTTCTATAAGTCTCAATACATTTTCCATAGGTTCAAATATAATTCCTTTTCCTTCATTATAATTGCTTTTTCTTAAAAATTATTAAAAATTTAATTACATTAAAAATTTAAAATCTCAAGCAAATTTCAGTTTTAAATTTATTTTATTAAAAATATTTTCCAAAATCGTTGCCAAGATTTTGTGTTACGAGCAGCGAATACTTTTTTTTTTGTTACAAAAATTATTTAGTGTCATACTTTCCAACTGGGTGGTTGCGTGCGTATAAATGTTGTGTAAGTATAAATATGGTAAGTGTAAACAACACACTAAGGTCGTCCAAAAAAAGAGTTGGAATTCACGAGCTGCACCACCTATAAAATATGTTGTTATGAAAATAAATATTTTCTTACGAAAAAGAAACTCAAAAGAAGTTTTTAGAAATTGAAGTTTCAACGTAGTTTCTTTTCTATTAATTTATTAGAAGGAAAAAATATAAAAAAATGAGAAAAAATTAAAATTAATTATTATGATTGCGACACATCAAATCCTATTTATTTCTGGGCGTACATTACGAATATGAAATCCAAATATGAATCGAAGTCACGGAATTCGGGAAAATTTAAATTTTCATATAAAAATTATTCAACTTTGATCAAGAGGTTTTCGTATATTTAGCGCTATGAATGTGGCGGGGGGTCGTGGGTTCGATTCCCAACCAATGGCCTTGGTCTGTTTTCGCCACAACAAGCCGAAAGCCATAGAAGCTAGTGCTCGGTTAGGGTAATACTATATAATTTGTAATTATATGATTATTAATAAATAAATAAAAAAAATAAATACCGCTATGAAAATTTCTTTTTCATATGGATATATTTCCGTGGAATGTTCTCTATGTGCGATAAGATTTTTGTTAACCAATACTTTTAGTAAGCGAATAAAAAAATAGTCAAAATGTAAGTTCAACTGCAAGGATATCGATTATCCTTTTTAAAATTAAAAACAAAATCATATCTGATGAAATTCCTTGGTAAGCAGATTGTAAAACTATAACAATTTGGATTTTTCAATGACATCGTTTTCAGGTAATTTGAAAAATACCACACAAAAATCAACTTTTTTTTCGGAACCTTTGAAAAACGCGAATAATTTAAAATCCACTTTTTCTAATTTCGATTACAGACTCATAATCTTAATTAAAACTAAGCTCAGATTTGAGAAATTTGTTCATATAAGACATCAACAAGTTGGATTTTTACTTACAGCTTTTCAGAAAATTTAACAATTTTAACAAAAATTTTTATTTTTATGCATAGTTTTTTTTTTTAACCGCGAATAACTTAAAAGCAATTCAATTTTTTTTTTAATTTTGATTTCATATTAATTTTCTGCACATAATTTTAGACTAGATTGGAAAATTTTGTTAAGGTATATATTGAGTAGATAAAGAAAGTATTAAATTTAAAGTCAACCCTAAATTTGTGAGAATTTGTTCTAGAGACAAATTACTAATTCTTTTATTTATTTATTTAAGTCTATGGATACAATATCCTTACAGACTAGCATATAAAAATTAAGATATTTAAAATAAATTATTTAACAAAATTTTAAATTGGGAGTGAGAAACACTTATGTCTAACTTATTACAATAAATATTAAATAATCTCATAGATCTATTTAGTGGTTCGTTTAATGCATATTCAGTTGAGTGTATATCAATATGAAAAAATTTACTTATATTTCTAAAACTTCTTGGTGGAACATATATTGAAATTAACTCTAATAGCTCAGGAGAATCAATAACACCGCAAATAATACCATGTAAAAAAGTTAAACTAGCAATAATACGACGAGTTTCCAGAGTTTTTAAAGAAATAAACTCACACTTATCTGCGTAAGAAGGGCTAGAAAAAGAAGGAATGTTAAAATGATTCGGATAGTTAAAACATGGTAGGGCAAACTTGACAAACTTTCTTTGAATTCTCTCAATACGACCAATATGAAGAGCAGCATTAGGACTGCAAATAAATGAAGAATATTCCAATCTAGATCTAACAAACGAAGTATAAACCACTTTCTTCGTTATGTGATCAAAACATTTATCCAAATTACGTCGAATAAATGCTAAAAGCGAATAAGCTTTTGGTACAATAAAATTTAAATGACTGGTGAATGATAATTTAATATCAAAAACTACACCAAGGTCCAAAATTTCATCAACAGATGACAATACATTACCAAACATTCTGTAATCAGAAATTATAATATTTCGACGTCTATGAAAAGACATACTATAACATTTAGAAATATTAAAGGGTAAACCATTACAATTTGACCAATGAACTAGATTATTCAAGTCCTCCTGAAGGTCAAAAACGTCCCTTACAGAAAAATTTGGCTTGAAAATTTTAAGATCATCAGCATACATTAAAAATTTTAAATTTTTAAAAGCAATCGCTAATGTCACTTATAAAAATATTAAATAATAAAGGATCAAGGATGCTGCCCTGTAGAATACCTGACGTTGGTATAAAATAGTCCGAACAAATTCCATCAACAGATACTGTTGCGATTCTGCCAATCAAATAATGACGGAACCAACTAAGCATATTTGAATGGATGCCAATCTTGGAAAGCTTATATAATAAAAGTTCATGTGGGACTCTGTCAAAAGCCTTGGCGAAATCTGTGTAAATTGTGTCAATTTGAACACCCTTTTCAAAACAAGAGATGCAAAAGTTAACAAAAACCGATAAATTAGTTGTTGTTGATCTCCCAGCCATAAATCCATGTTGTGAAACAGATATATATCGTTTTAACTGGAAAAAAAAAGTTTATCAAACACGATGTGCTCAAAAATTTTAGCAATATTGGTTAATTTGGAAATAGGACGGTAATTAGTAACACTGCTCCTACTACCATTTTTAAGAATTGGGAAAATAGTCGTAAATTTCCATTTCTGAATGAAATAACCAGCTCGTAAAGATTTATTAAAAATTATTTTGAGGTGTAAAATAAATGAAGAAAAGCATTTCTTAAGAAGAAAGGCTGAAAGGCCATCATTATCACATTTAAAAGAATTCGAAAGTTTACCAATGCCCGAAGCAATATCTTCATCCAAAATTTTTAAAGATCCAAAATCAAAAAATTAAACAATATTACTGAAATCCGCTTCATTCATTGAAAAGGAATCATCATTAAAATTTGACTGAAAATACATGGCAAAAAGGTTGAGAGAATCTTTTAAATTCTCAGAAGAAAGATCATTATATGACATAAGCACTGGTATTGTAGAAGTACTTCTTTTAGGATTAATAAAACTCCAGAAACTTTTCGGATTATATTTAATAGATTCATTAAAACTCATTAAATATTGATTGTATAAAAACTTTTTTAAAAAATTAAATTCTTTTTCATAACGAAGAAAATTTTGCTTATCGCTGGTACTATTTGAGGCCTTAAATTTCATGTGAAATTTATTTCTAAGATTTTTCAGCTTCTTTAAACCTTTAGTGTACCAAGGAAGCTTGTACACTTTAGGATTAGATAGAGGCACATTAACATTGATAATCTTTAAAATATTATATAAAAAAATGTCATAATAAATAGATACAATTTCATTATCTAATAAATTATTCCAATTTAAGTTATAAATCATTGCATTAAGTTATTGAAAGTTAACTTTTTCTGAGAGCGCTAAATGTTGAGAAATTGGAGCAAAACCTATCGAGATTGCAAAATCAAACTTTCGTCTTTTTTTTGGGCCACTCTACTGCACACACATGCACAAAACCTGTTTTTAACGCCTCAACAACGGAAATGCACATGAAGGTGTATAGATAAAATTTCTATAATACTCTTCATGCATACATACGCACATATTCACACATATAGACAAACTTAATATTAGACGTATTTAAGTACTACAAACCATTTTCAAATGAAAGTGAAATTTTTAAAAATCAAAATGATAATAAAATTTTTATTTTAAATAAAGAAAGTTTCATATATAATTAAAGATTTTAATTTGTAATTAAGAAAATTTCAAATTAAATAGGATTTTTTTTATTTGAAATTCATAAAATTTGAAATTAACCCATTTCTTACCAAGCATAGATTCTGTGCGAATTTGTTGACAAAACTTGGTAGGAAAATGCGTTCCCTAACAGAACAATACAATCGGCACAGTGTTGGCAAAACTTTATATATCTTCCTTAAATGTATGAAATATTAAAAATTATAAAATATAAAAAGTTAACCAGAAAACAGTCTCAGTTGTGGCCACCGAATTTGTTGCCAATCGAATTCTGGCTGTTAAGACAACTATCGTAATGCTACATTATGTTTTTAGTCCTGAAAGCTAATATTCAGTTGCCTAACCCAATATTACATTTCAAATAAGTATTATTACTTTACAACAAATTTTTGGTATTGTACCGTGGCCTTCAGATTAATAATAATCTGTCCTACTGATTGCACCACAATCACTTTTAATTTGCATTGCCTTATTTTCTATTTAAAAACTTGAATATTTTATTTTAATTAAAAAAAACTTTTTGTGTTTGACTTTTCCGAGATTTGAACTCGGAAGTTCGGAGTACAAGGCAAACTCTCTGCCCTCTACAACACATAAAAATGTTGAGTGATTGATTTGAATTTAAATATTTTATGATGTGAGCAAGATTATTCAAGTTCAAGATCATTTGTTTTAAATTTAAATATTTTGTTAGGAAAACAAACATTGTCTCAAATTCGTTTACCAATGCCAATCATTAGTTGCTTCTATAAACAATGCAATATACAAATAAGTTGGTACTACTGAACCTCTAATTTAGTGATATATTTTACTGCGAATGCCGTTTTTGCAGTAACCACTTTTGATTATCGACATTTTTTAAAAAAAATTGATATATGCTTCCAATTATCTGTCCTATCAATAAATTTTAATGGTTTCGACAGAATACCAACCAATCTTTTTGTGGGTTTGCAGTTTTAGATATATCGCTTTTTTATATTTACATCATGTACTTTAATTTTTCGTATATTTCATTTACTTTTCTTAAATTGAACCGCTTGAAATTTTTTTAAAGATAGAACTTTACACATAATTATCTTTCGGTGTTTGCTATAGAATATCTTGCCGGTATTGCAAGGAAGTTGAAAACTTTCCATGTTTAGCTTAATTCTTATAAATTTTATGTTTACCAAAAAAAAAAAAAGAACATTTCATCACTATGACTGAAAACATATGAAAATCAACCGCTAGATTTCCACCCCTTCTGATTTCCACCAAACTTGGAATCGAGGATGTACATCATATAACTGTAACCCCATTCAAATGTAGGACAGCTAATCCCAGCTGATCTTGAAATATCTGTAGATCTGTCTACAGAAAAACCCTTAGCAATTTTCAGAATCTGATGAGTTTTTATGTATATTTTATAAATAAATATTCAAAATTTTTTATATGTATCTTTTAATATAATTTTTATTATATTAATAAAAAAATAAAAGTTCTAGAAACAGTATTTTATTTACTTCGATTGAAATATTTAAAAACAATCCGGTTGGATCTACTGATATTAAATTCGGTAGCATTAGCGAAAATATGATGATAAGACTAACTGAAAATAATGCTAGCTACAACCGAATAATTTGATAGCATATGCAACAACACAATTAGGTTGTCGACAAATTCGGTTGACACAATGTATCTATTCTCTGTTCTCTCTAAAAAACACTAACGCCGGTCAAACATTTTGATATGAAAAATAACGCTGATGAAATGCCAATATCACAAACTTTTTTTCTCGAGTTAGCTTGAAATATTTTTAAGAAAATATTGGCTTCCCAAAACCATTTCATGGAATTAATTTTTATTTTCTGGATCTTTGCTCTGGGTAAATAAGGAACAATATTTCGTAGAAATTTGTCCGTATTATTTTTTTTTTTTTAATTTTTTCTTCTTTAGTAATATTTCCATTTGCAAAATAAAAAATTGTTATATTTGCTTTAAAGTATCAAGTCAAAAACTCGAAAAATATTTAAACTTTCATTCTAACTTTTATAGAACTTTCACAGTTCAAATTTAAATTTTCAAAGGAAAAAAGTTCCTTTTAGTTTAAACGAGCTTAAGATCATTTATTTATTAATTATTTATTTCCAATATTTCATCTCCACATTTTGTGACTTCTTAGGGAAGAAATATTACAATGATCTTAAGCTAGTTTAAACTAAAAAGAATAAATAAAAAAAAGATCGAAGAAAACTTAACATTTCTGAAAAAAAAAGTTCGTTTACACCTCAAATTCTCAATTTCAAACGAACATTTTCAATTTAAATAGCAACTTTCTCAATTACCAGTGTAAAATCCCAATTTCTCAATTTGAACTGAAAAATGTCATTTTCATTTAACATTTCCAAATTTTAAAATAGAAATTCTCAATTTGAAAAGAAATTTTCTTAGTTTTAAATGGAAAATCTAAAAATTCATATAAAAATTATTATTTCCAATTAGGGAGTTGGTCTCAATTGTATTTAAAATGTTCCCAATTTTAAAATGGTGTAGTGGTACTTCGAGCGTGGTGTGTGTTAGTGCATAATATTGTCGATGTTTCAAAACGGTTTCACTAACACACATTTACACTTGTAACACACACACACACGCACACGCACACATGCAACATACCTTTTGTTAAATGTTGTTACAAAATATT
>CM037854.1:219051517-219084307 GCA_021234595.1 Delia radicum
TTTCTGTGCCCCAAATGAGACAATTTTGCTTGTTTACACTACCCGCCAAGATCAAATGAGCTTCATCTGAAAATTTTCGCACACATTCTGCAACATTGCCAAGATTTTCAAAGTAATATCGCAATATTTCCCAGCGTTGTTCAAGCGTATACACTACCATATTCGTTCAGCGGAAGGATAAAACTAATTATCTGTCAAATCAGACATGAGCTAAGTGTTACCATTCACGAAATAAGCACTAGTTGATAAAAAAAAACGTTAAATGGCGGACCCTTATATACCAATATCTGAACTTTTTTCATTGGGTGGGTATAGCTGATCACATATGTTCATTTATTGTTTTAATGTGTGACCATATATATGTCCCATATATAATACTTGTTCACATCCGAAATTAGAGGCTAGATATGGTCATATATTACATATATATACAATCATACGAGAGTAGTATATTAACATGTGTATGTTCATATATGAGCAGATATAAGCCTATATGGTTATATATGGCAGTAAAGCCTGAACTTTTATATCTGAACTTATATATGATCACATATGAAACCATACATGGTCATATATTACTGGAAGTAGTATCATATATGGACATATATGATCAGCACATATATAATCATATATCATATACAAAGACCATATATGAATTATATACAACACCTTTGTTACTTGGAATGAAAAATATTTATTAATTTTAACAATATTTGTTATTGATTTTCCATTATCAGAAGTATTCTTGCCCCATTATTCATACTTTGTTATTCATTCTATTGTTTTCTTATCTGCATGTGTTTGTGTGTATGAGCAGCATATAAATGTTGCTATATTCATATTGTGCATTGTTTGCCGCGTATAAATGTGATTATTTTTGTAAAATATTTTCATACATATTGTGTCAACAGCAATATATGCACACAGAGAAAAATTTAACTATTTGATAACTGAAATTCGGTTACTACGACTCAAATTCTGATATTACGAATTTCAGACAGTTGGCGCAACTTTACAATAGATTTCATGGCTTTACATTAGTCTTCATAACAAAGTTCGGTTAATTTAACTGAATTTCAGTTGTAGCACCCCAAAATTTTCAGAAATATAATTTAAATTTCGTTGTATTAACTAAATTTATTGTTACCATTAATAACACTTTTCAGTTCGGTTGGCACTTTATTTCTCTCAGTATGTGTGTGTGTATATGTATGAGGAAAATACAATACATTTTCTACAACAACAGCAGCAACAATAGCCTGGCAAAAAGTAAATGCATAAAATATTGTTTAAATAAAACATCACCAACAAAATAAAGAATAAAAGCAACAGCATTGAAATATGTTGTAGTTTATCACCAGCCACTTCTCTCTGGTCGTTGCTACCTACTTTAGCCATAATGCATCATCATTGTTTAAATGCATTTTACAATGCATATTATTGTTGTTGTTGTTGTTGTTGCATCATTCTTGCCGGTGTTTTTCGCAGTTAAACATAAAAAATCTGTATAATGCTACTTATACGGTTTATACATTCAGGCGCGGATCCAGAAAGAGGGAAAAAGGGATATTTTCACCCCCAAAATACAATTTTTCAATACTAAATTGTGAAAAATATCAAAAAAGTTAGTTAAAAATACTCCCACAAACCGTTGTCTGAATCCGCGCCTGATACATTTATGCATTACATTTATACATAAAAACATTTATAGTCAACCGGAAATTAATTCCAATGTTAAATATGGTAGTCGTTATTTAAACCTATTGGTGTAGCAAGGATAATGAATTGATGACTTTTTTACATCACGTGATCCCTTTGGCTTTCTGTTACCCTTTATATGGCAGAGATAATATGTATTTTTTTTTTTTTTTATTAAAACTCAATGAAATTTTTATAACAGAAGTTAGGTAAATATAATTGATGTGCTTATTGTAAAAACTTGTTAAGCCACATTTATTGTTTTATGGATTTTCGCTGCTTTTTAGACATTCATTGCCTAATATTTGATAGAAGTCTTGCTTAAACGAATATTACAAGTACCTAGAGTATAAATGTCTAGCAAAAGTTAAATTTTTTGCATTTTTCTCAACTTTTAAGAGGCGAAAAAAATCTAAAAATAAAATGTGAATTAGCAAGTTTTTACAATAAGGCCTTCAATTCAAGTATATAATTAAATTGAAACTAGGAATTTTTTGACAAATTCGTTTCAGAATTAAAAAGATTTGGAATAAAATGCTCAGATACTAATTAAATGTCCATAAATTTTGGTAACATACCCTCGAAAAAAGTGTTAAAACTAAAAATTTCAATAAAAGGTTTTTAAATGTTAAATTTTGGTTTGCTATTATAGGTGAACTAAAAAATATTTTTATTAAAAATTTGTTTATTTTTATAAGTTTACAAGTTTATTTTTCTTCTTAACCTCAACATTTCTAAAATAAAACAACAAAAAAAATATGATATTTTTCTTCTTGAACATTTTTTACTGCAAAAATTTATACAAAAATTTCCAGCTACTCTAATATTTCCCTCAAAAACTAAAGGATTTTCCATAGAAAAATAGCCTTTAAAATTTATGGTTTTGCTTTTAGTTTTCATTATTGCATTGTTTTTATGTCTATTTAAACATTGTAGTTATTAATAGATGTTAGTGACCACAAAATGTTTGCCTGTGTGCATAAAGTCATCAATTTTAATTAGTTACGAAGAAATAAACCACTATGCATATATGCACTGTGCGTCATATGACAAAAGAAACAATTTCAAAATTATTATAAAATGGAAAACATGTGAGAAAATTTGAAAAAATCTTAAAATTTTACTCTAAACGTTTTACTGTCGTACTAATAAGGAACGGCTCTAATTCCTTAAATACACAACGATTTAGAAAAGTCTTTGTTAGACTAGAGAAACCAAATCCAGATATCGACTTTATGTCTTTTTGCACTGTTTCCTCCCCCCAAAAAAAGTGGCATTTTCTTTAGTTTGTTGTTTAAAATTATGTTTGTTTTTAGGATATCGTCACTTTTAAAAATGTTTTGGCATCAATAAAAAAATGGCGTTATAATTTTTTTTTTAAATTCCAACTTTTTCCACTGTTGAGTGGCGGCCAAAAACGTTGATGTAGGTGCCCTTTTCCTGCAGAGAAAAAGAGTTGGATTTATATGAAATCTGAATTCACCTTTCGATTCTACAACAAAAATTATTAAAAAAAAAAAAAACTTTTTTCCCCGTTTTTAAAGTGCACCATTTAGGAAATAGAGTGGGCGGAGTGCCAAACACGCCCACAAAATTTTATTAAAATTTGGAGGCCATCGAAAAGTTAGTCATTGAAATAAAATGAAAATGTTACATATTGTGCCTAAATATGTATTACTTACTGTACGTATGAGTTATATTATAAACTATTAATATAAAGTATACGCCATGTTGTATTTGTATAAGAAAGGGTGGATCATGTTGCATCTTTTTTTAAGGTGTCATTTATTCACGCTATTGTTTTGATCTAATAAGCGTTTAATAAAATTTTGATTGAACGATCAAGCGATTAATTTTTTAAAACTTTATCGATTAATCGATCGTATAACGAATACAAATTGTTTTAAAAATTCATACATATACTCAGGGAACTTCTGCTTTAAAAATATGTAGTTGTTTGGGTTGTAATACAGTTTTTTTATTTTTAATATAAATGTCAGCCATTTGTAGAACAAATTTAATTTTTTACTAACCTTGTAGTTCATTTAAAAAAAACCAAACCACATCAAATGACTGTTTTATGATTTTATATTCATTTTTTAAGTCGTTTTTTGTAGGGACCGTAAAGGTTATAAGTGATATCAAAAAAGTTCTTTTATAACATTTATTTTGTGGCTTAAAAAGAAAAAAAACATCCAAACAGTTAATTTTCAACGTAAAAATAAAAGATTGGATGAAACTCTTAAGAAGAGAGTTTTATATCGCCTTCATTAAATAAAACTCTTTGGAGGAGTTTCATTCGATCTTTTATTTTTTCGTTGAAAAATAACTTTTAACTGTGGAGTTGAGATCGTTTTCTTAAGATCACCATAGATTCTGAAAGAGCACTTGAATACGAATCGATTGGTATATAATAGTAGTCTCCGTTGACCCTTACATAGAAAAGTTTTTGAGTTAAAGTTTTCGGGATAACTGTTATTTTCGGTCTCTGGTTTTTTGTTATTCAAAAAAAAAAAAATAAAAAAAGTAAATGTTTGTTTATTTTTCCTAAGATATGTGGTTTATTTTTACCACAACTGTTAGTAATTTTTTGAACAGTAAAACAAATTACAAATGTTAGTTGAATTTAATGAAATGTTAGTCGTCCTTTCTAAAAGTGAAATTTCATTTTGTGTTTTTGACTACAATTGATGTCGTCTTTACCTACATAATATCATTAGTGTAGTTAAAGTTCAATATGAATATTAAAAATATCAAAACTTAAACGACATTATTTTTACAGTATAAAATCGCTTAAGGTCTTCCCAGTTCACATCATTTGGCATAATTATCTCATAAACAGAGAATACAAACAGCGGCAAAATTAATCGGTAGTATTTATGACAAATAATATTTAAAAAGAGCATAAAAAAGTAACTAAAGAAAGAAAACTCTAAAAAAAAAATACATTTAAAGCTTATAAATTTTATGAAAAAGCTATTTTTAAGTTTAGAAATGGCATATAAAACAAGTAAAAGAAATGTCTTCTCAGCTCATGATATAAATTAATAATTGTTTAACAAAATAAATATATAGGCAATATTTTTAATATATCGAGCTGTCATTTAATTCAAATACTGTGATGCCACTCTATTTATTTTTAAATTTTTTTCTACACATTCAAAAAATTGTTTTTTTTTACATAAAATCTAGTTCCCTCCATCTCTTTATATCTTTTTTTTTTAATAGAAAACATCTTAAACTTTTTAAACGATTTTTATTAATAAATATTCTTCAGATTCTTCATAAATATTTAAACAGTAGAATTCTGAGTTGAACAAAAATATTTCATAAAAGCATCATATTCTAAACTTTTAAACTTATTAGATAAAATCTTTTTTTGACAGCAAATAATTCGTTTCGTTTTTTTCCTTATTTTCAGATATATAAATAGCATTCAAACAAATTTTTAAAATCATAAAGGTTCTTAAATTTTAAGAAAGTCTCCTTACTCAATTATCGCTGACTGTTTTTAGAAAACTGTGTACCGCAACAAAATTCTATATAACTAGTACATTAATTTCCTCAAACAGGGTAAATATTACTCTAAATTCCTTAAGGGGGTCATTGTTTCGCATATTGCTTCGTACAGGATAATAAATACACTGTGAAAGTTAGTGCGAAAATGCCCAGTTGGAAATTGTCCACCAAAAACAGGGCTATGTTCCAAAAGTAATAGGCACCTCTTATTTTGTGTTTTTTTAAGCGTGATGGAAATAGACAGCCAATATTTTGTGCCTTTTTATAAGCTATAATAAAATGAGTAGCTATTGATTTTTTGACAAACAAAAGTACACTCAAAAAGTAAGTTTTTTTTTTGTTTAAAAGAGAAGCAACACTCAGGAAATTCTTCCTATTAATTAATGTGTTGCTTTCTTTGGAAAGGGGATAGAGGAGAGATGAAAGGTGGTAAAAGATGAAGGGCTTCAAACATGGCAACAATGTAATTGCGCGAGTAGATAAGTCTTAGAACAGTTGTTGCTCGCCACCTGAAGTAGAGTTGGCGAATTTATTGAAGCTTTTTGTTTCATAGCCCTGATTCATTATTTTACTTCGGTGGGGTTAAGTGCTATGGGAACACCTTTCGGTGGCCGCAGCGATAAATACAAATGATAGAAAAATTGATGTTGTCGTCACCGGGAATCGAAACCGGGACCATCTGTGTAACAGTTCAACGCGCTAACCATTACCCAGATTGAAAGACATACGCCGAATTAAGTGGATGTCGGGGCATGTCAAGATGTAGTAGAGACAAGGAAAATGTTACTAAAAAGTACAACTCTTGTAAGACATATAAAAAACTCAACCATGGGAAATTTTTGTATCTGTTTTTCATTAAAAATTACGCTTTTAATGTGAATACAGATGTATGGGGATTAAAAAGACTTTAATTTTGTGTTGTCACCGGCTTGTCCAAGTAATTATCTAATAAATAAATTAAAGACAAAATAAAATATTTAAATTTAATAAACATTAAATGCGTATTTGCAAACATACGTTCATGTAGATGGACTAAAGTGAAAGACAAAGAAAGACACATCTTAGGTAATTTTTTTATGTTTCCTTTTCGTTATTGCAAAAAGGGTTGTGTATTTAGACAATCGTTTATGTAAGTATTTGAAAGATAATTTTGTTTATGTTATATATAATTATTTCTATATATTTTCAGATTTTAAATTTTATTTTGCTAAAAATCAGTTCGCTAATTTTCAGCAGAAGATTTCGCTGGCATTAGCATTTTTTTTTTGCAAGCACCCACCTGACTAATATTTGTAATTGTAATTTTGCGAGTAAATAGTCTGGTAATGATTAGATTAGACTAGAGTGGCACTATGCATCGCGACCAGAAGTTGGTATTTTGTGCTGCCAGCGAATACACCCAATAGGTTCAGGCTCCCTACGAAGCCAACTATCCTACCAGGTAAACAGTTCCAAACGTCCGATGGCGTCACTATTCGACCACCAAAATAACGCACCCTCCTGTCGGAGAGTCTCGGACATTTGCAGAGAACCTGCACGTATCCGTAGAGGATCGTGCCATCTTGTACAATTGATACCTATGGCCATGGTAATGAGTTTAAGTCCTGTTTTTGGTCTGATATTTCTAATTGGGCATTTCAGCACTAATTTCCACAGTGTATTTATTATCCTGTTAGAAAAACAAGGAAATAGTCTGATAATTAGTTGAAGCCTTGTTTTTTGCATTTTCATAGTTTCAAATATAATTCCTTTTCCTTCATTATAATTGCTTTTCCTTAAAAATTATTAAAAATCTAATTACATTAAAAATGTAAAATCTCAAGCAAATTTCAGTTTTAAATTTATTTTATTAAAAAATATTTTCCAAAATCGTTTGCCAAGATTTTGTGTTACGAGCAGCGAATACTTTTTTTTTTTGTTACAAAAATTATTTAGTGTCATTCTTTCCAACTGGGTGGTTGCGTGCGTATAAATGTTGTGTAAGTCTAAATATGGTAAGAGTAAACAACACACTAAGGTGGTCCAAAAAAAGAGTTGGAATTCACGAGCTGCACCACCTATAAAATATGTTGTTATGAAAATAAATATTTTCTTACGAAAAAGAAACTCAAAAGAAGTTTTTAGAAATTGAAGTTTCAACGTAGTTTCTTTTCTATTAATTTATTAGAAGGAAAAAATATAAAAAAATGAGAAAAAATTAAAATTAATTATTATGATTGCGACACATCAAATCCTATTTATTTCTGGGCGTACATTACGAATATGAAATCCAAATATAAATCGAAGTCACGGAATTCGGGAAAATTTAAATTTTCATATAAAAATTATTCAACTTTGATCAAGAGGTTTTCATATATTTAGCGCTATGAATGTGCGGGGGTCGTGGGTTCGATTCCCACCAATGGCCTTGGTCTGTTTTCGCCACAACAAGCCGAAAGCCATAGTAGCTAGTGCTCGGTTAGGGTAATACTATATAATTTGTAATTATATGATTATTAATAAATAAATAAAAAAATAAACACTGGTATGAAAATTTTTTTTGGATAAATATGGAATGGAATGTTCTCTATGTGAGATAAGATTTTTGTTAAACAATAAATTTTAGGTAGCGGAAAAAAATAGTCAAAATTTAAGTTCAACTGCAAGGATTATCGAAAGTCCTTGGTAAGCAGATTGCAAAACTATAACAATTTGGATTTTGCAATGACATCGTTTTCAAGTAATTTGAAAAATACCACAAAAAAATCGATTTTTTTCGGAATCTTTGAAAAACGCGAATAATTCAAAATCCACGTTTTCTAATTTTGATTGCAGACTTATAATCTTCATCAGAACTAAGCTCAGATTTGAGAAATTTGTTAATATAAGACATCAACAAGTTGGATTTTTACTTACAGCTTTTCAAAAAATTTTACAATTTTAACAAAAATTTTTGTTTTTATGTATAGTTTTTTTTTTAAACCGCGAATAACTTAAAAGCAATTAAATTTTTTTTTTTTATTTTGATTTCATATTAATTTTAGACTAGACACATAATTTTAGACTAAATTGGAAAATTTTGTTAAGGTATATATTGAGTAGATTAAGAAAGTATTAAATTTAAAGTCAACCCTAAATTTGTGAGAATTTGTTCTAGAGACAAATTACTAATTCTTGAAAGTTAACTTTTTCAGCGAGCTTTAAATGTTAAGGAATAGGGATAAAACCTGTGGAGATCGCAAAATCAAACTTTCGTCTTTTTCTTTTTGGACTACTCTACTGCACACACATGCACAAAACCTGTTTTAAACGCCTCAACAACGGAAATGCACATGAAGGTGTATAGATAAAATTTCTATAATACTCTTCATGCATACATACGCACATATTCACGCATACAGACAAACTTTAATATTAGACGTATTTAAGTACTACACCATTTTCAAATGAAAGTGAAATTTTAAAAATCAAAATGATAATAAGATTTTCTATTTTAAATAAAGAAAGTTTCATATATAATTAAAGATTTTAATTTGTAATTAAGAAAATTTCAAATTAAATAGGATTTTTTTATTTGAAATTCATAAAATTTGAAATTAACCCATTTCTTACCAAGCATAGATTCTGTGCGAATTTGTTGACAAAACTTGGTAGGAAAATGCGTTCCCTAACAGAACAATACAATCGGCACAGTGTTGGCAAAACTTTATATATCTTCCTTAAATGTATGAAATATTAAAAATTATAAAATATAAAAAGTTAACCAGAAAACAGTCTCAGTTGTGGCCACCGAATTTGTTGCCAATCGAATTCTGGCTGTTAAGACAACTATCGTAATGCTACATTATGTTTTTAGTCCTGAAAGCTAATATTCAGTTGCCTAACCCAATATTACATTTCAAATAAGTATTATTACGTTTCACCAAATTTTTTTTAGGTATTGTACCGTGGCCTTCAGATTAATAGTAATCTGTCCTACTGATTGCACCACAATCACTTTTAATTTGCATTGCCTTATTTTCTATTTAAAAATTTGAATATTTTATTTTAATTAAAAAAAAAAACTTTTTGTGTTTGACTTTTCCGAGATTTGAACTCGGAAGTTCGGAGTACAAGGCAAACTCTCTGCCCTCTACAACACATAAAAATGTTGAGTGCTTGATTTGAATTTAAATATTTTATGATGTGAGCAAGATTATTCAAGTTCAAGATCATTTGTTTTAAATTTAAATATTTTGTTAGGAAAACAAACATTGTCTCAAATTCGTTTACCAATGCCAATCATTAGTTGCTTCTATAAACAATGCAATATACAAATAAGTTGGTACTACTGAATCTCTAATTTAGTGATATATTTTACTGCGAATGCCATATTTGCAGTAACCACTTTTGATTATCGACATTTTTTTAAAAAAATTGATATATGCTACCAATTATCTGTCCTATCAAATAAATTTTAATGGTTTCGACAGAATACCAACCAATGTTTTTGTGGGTTTACAGTTTTAGATATATCGCTTTTTTATATTTACATCATTTACTTTAATTTTTTCGCGTATATTTCGCTTACTTTTCTTAAATTCAAACGCTTGAAATTTTTTTAAAGATATAACTTTACACATAATTATCTTTCGGTGTTTGCTATAGAATATCTTGCCGGTATTGCAAGGAAGTTGAAAACTTTCCATGTTTAGCTTAATTCTTATAAATTTTATGTTTACCAAAAAAAAAAAGAACATTTCATCACTATGACTGAAAACATATGAAATCAACCACTAGATTTCCACCCCTTCTGATTTCCACCAAACTTGGTATCGAGGATGTACATCATATAACTGTAACCCCATTCAAATGTAGGACAGCTAATCCCAGCTGATCTTGAAATATCTGTAGATCTGTCTACAGAAAAACCCTTAGCGTTTTACAGAATCTGAAGAGTTTTTATATATATTTTATAAATAAATATTCAAAATTTTTTATATGTATCTTTTTATATATTTTTTATTATATTACTAAAAAAATAAAAATTCTGAAAACAATGTTTTATTTACATTGATTGAAATAATTGAAAACAATTCGGTTGGATCTACTGAATATTAAATTCGGTCGCAATAGCCAAAATATGACGATTAGAACAACTGAAAATAATGCTAGCTACAACCTAATAATTTGATAGCATATGCAACTAACAAAATTAGGTTGTCGACAAATTCGGTTGACACAATGTATCTATTCTCTGTTCTCTCTAAAACACTAACGCCGGTCACACATTTTGATATGATAAATAACGCTGATGAAATGCCAAAATAATTATCACAATTTTTTTTTCTCGAGTTAGCTTGAAATATTTTTAAGAAACTATTGGCCTCCCAAAACCATTTCATGGAATTAATTTTTATTTTCATGGGCTTTGTTCTGGCCAAATAAGAAATAATATTTCGTAGAAATTTATCCATATTATTATTTTTAATTTTTTCTTCTTTGGGTAATATAGCTATTTGCAAATAAAAAATTGTTATATTTTTTGTAAAGCTCGAGACTTTAACAGATTCCAAAAATGTTTTAACTTTCATTCTAACTTTTATAGAACTTTCAAAGTTCGAATTAAATTTTCAAAGGAAAAAAGTTCGTTTACACCTCAAATTCTCAATTTTAAACGAACATTTTCAATTTTAATATCAACTTTCTCAATTACCAGTGTAAAATCCCAATTTCATTTAGAATTTTTTCAATTTCAGCTAAAAAAAAATGTCTTTTTCATCAGGAATAGATGACTGAATTTAACGATTTATGCCTAAATTTCGAAGAAGATCCTGAATCTAGAAAATATACTCCATTTGTCACCCGGAACGGTGAGTATGAATTTCGGTTTGTACCATTTGGAATATCAAATTCCCCGGCAACATTTTTCAGATTTATAAATGTAATTTTTAGGGATTTGAATAATAAAGGTGTAGCTGTAGTGTATATGAATGATTTAATAATACCGTCAAAGGATGAAGACGGTATGAAGGTATGGGAAAATTGAAGTTGGTCTTAAAAGTAGCTGAGGAGAATGGTCTTCACGTAAATTGGAGAAAATGTCAGTTCCTAAGGAAAAAAGTAAATTTTTGAAAATTTCCAAATTTTAAATAGAAATTCTCAATTTCAATAGAAACTTTCTTAATTTTACATGAAAAGTCTCAAATTCATTTAAAAATTATTATTTCCAATTAGGGAGTTAGTCTCAGCTTCATTTTAAATGTTGCCAATTTCAAAATGGTGTAGTGGTACTTCGAGCGTGTGTGTGTGTGTGTGTTAGTGCATAAATATTGTCGATGTTTCAAAACAGTTTCACTAACACACATTTACACTTGTAACACACACACACACATGCAACATACCTTTTGTTAAATGTTGTTACAAAATATTTATCAAATAATAAATTCTTCTGGCATTATATTAACAATACCCAATACAACCGGGTACAATGTAGTATGTAATCAACAAACATGCAACATTGTATTATAACAAACACCAATCACTACCAATGCCACTGGTTGTTGCAACTACTTACAGCTGTAAACCACAGCGAACGCATTATGTTTGCATTCACATAGATTATAAGTAACAAAACAAAAACAAAATTGGGCCTTGTTAAGAGTCCTGTGGATATTATTAGATATTTCACACAAACAAATGAAAGGGAGGGGGCACCATTTAAAATGGCTGCTAGTTATAAACTGGTAGAAAGCAAAAAATTATGTAAAAGGCATTATATGTGTGCAAAATTGTTGCACAATGAAATTAAAGTTTTGTCATTTCAAATCGTTGCAATTTTATATCGCGTCTTTTTTTAAATTAATGTAAATTTTTAAAAGCGGTTAAATTTTATTAATATACACCCTTAATATGATAATGATTTGTCAATTTATGTTTTCATTAGCACTCGCGAAATTCTTTCAGACTTTATTTGTAGAAAAATTAGATTTTTTTTGAGCTTAAGATAATAACTTTACTTTGTACTTTTTTGTACTTTTTTCAACTTTGTTATTTTTTTTTTCAAATTTTTTAAAATAAAAGTAACTTTCTAAAGGCGAGTAACTTTTCTATAAATAATCGGAGTTTAACTTCAACCACAGAGATTTCATAACTATGGTAAAGCCCTACACTCAAACAAAGTTAGTAAAGCCAGCAAAAAATTTTGCTGAGTCCAGCAAATATTTTAGTCAGGAGGGTGCTTGCAAAAAAATTGCTAATGTCAGCAAAATCTTTTGATGAAAATCAGCGAGCTGATTTTTAGCAACAAAATTAGTAGATTCAGCAAGAGTTTTACTAACACTTAGTGATTGAAACTAAAAAACCCCTTGCTAAAAATTAATAAATATTTTTTGCTGAATATTAGTAGAATAAAAAAACTGGGCGTTGTGGTTGGAATGGTTGTATTTGCATTTTGTATTTTTTATTTTTGTATTTTGTAGTTTTGTATTTTTGTATTTTTGTATTTTTGTATTTGTATTTTGTATTTTTTGTAATTTTGTTTTGTAGTTTGGTATTTGTATTTTGTATTTTTGTATTTTTGTATTTTTGTATTTTTGTATTTTTGTATTTTTGTATTTTTGTATTTTTTTGTATTTTTGTATTTTTGTATTTTGTATTTTTGTATTTTTGTATTTTTGTATTTTTGTATTTTTTGTATTTTTTGTATTTGTATTTTTGTATTTTTTTGTATTTTTGTATTTTTGTTTTGTATTTGTATTTTTTATTTTTGTATTTTTGTATTTTTGTATTTTTGTATTTTTGTATTTTGTGTTTTTTGTATTTTTGTGTTGTTTTTTGTATTTTGTCTTTTTGTATTTTTGTATTTTGTTTTTTTTGTATTTTTGTCTTTTTGTATTTTTGTATTTTTGTATTTTGTATTTTTGTGTATTTTTGTCTTTTTGTCTTTTTTGTATTTTTGTCTTATTTGTATTTTGTATTTTTGTCTTTTTGTATTTTTTTGTAGTTTTTGTATTTTTGTATTTTTGTATTTTTGTATTTTTTGTTTTTTTTGTCTTTTGTAGTTTTTGTCTTTTGTATTTTTGTCTTTTTGTATTTTGTATTTTTGTATTTTTGTATTTTTGTATTTTTGTATTTTTGTATTTTTGTATTTTTTTTTGTATTTTTGTATTTTTGTATTTTTGTAGTTTTTGTATTTTTGTATTTTTGTCTTTTTGTATTTTTGTATTTTTGTATTTTTGTATTTTTGTATTTTTGTATTTTTGTATTTTTGTATTTTTGTATTTTTGTATTTTTGTATTTTTGTATTTTTGTATTTTTGTATTTTTGTATTTTGTATTTTTGTATTTTTGTATTTTTGTATTTTTGTTATTTTGTATTTTTGTATTTTGTATTTTTGTATTTTTGTATTTTTGTATTTTTGTATTTGTATTTTGTATTTTTGTATTTTTGTATTTTTGTATTTTTGTATTTTTGTATTTTGTATTTTTGTATTTTTGTATTTTTGTATTTTTGTATTTTTGTATTTTTGTATTTTTGTATATTTTTGTATTTTTGTATTTTTTGTATTTTTGTATTTTTGTATTTTTGTATTTTTGTATTTTTGTATTTTGTATTTTTGTATTTTGTATTTGTAAATTTGTAAACAAATTATAATTTAGTTAATTTATTTGCTGAAATCATAAAACATATTTTTCTTATTCTTAAAAAATAATTTACAATACGTTACAAATTATAAAAATGTCCATACTCCCACATTGACGACATGAGTAATATCTTTAAAAATAGAAATAATTATATATAACATAAACAACATTATCTTTCAACTACTTACATCAATGGTTGTCTGAATGATGTTATATTTTATAGAAACAAAACGAAAAAATAACAAAATATAACATGTACAACCCTTTTTTGCAATACGAAAAAGGAAACATTAAAACCTACCTAAGAAATGTGTCTTTGTCTGTCGCTTTAGTCTGTTTACCTGGCTGTATATTTGTTTGCAATTTGACCACACTAGATTATTAATCTCTACAAAACATTAAGTTTACAAATACACATTTAATCTTTATCAAATTTAAATATTTTATTTTGTCTTTTATTTAATTAATAGACAATTATCTTTACAAGCCGGTGACAGCGCAAAATTTAAGTTGTTTCAATACACAATTTTGTTTTACACACAGAGAAATAAAGTGCCAACCGAATTGAAAAGTGTATTTTAATGGTAACAACCTATTAATTTAGTTAGTACAACGATATTTACATTAGATTTCAGAATATTTTGGGAGTTGCAACTAAAATTCTGTTGAATTAACCGAAGTTTGTTGTGAAAATTAATGTTAAGTTGTGCCAATCGACTGAAATTCGTAATAACAGAATTTGAGTCGTAGTAACCGAATTTCAGTTGACAAATAGCGAAATTTTTCTTTATGTGTAGGTATGAAAACAGATATAAAAATTTTCCATGGTTGATTTTTTTATATGTCCTTACTAAAGTTGTACTTTTTAGTACCATTTTCCTCGTCACTACTACATCTTGACATACCGCGAAATCTACTTGATTCTGTGAATATTGTTCAATTTGGTTGTCGTCCACACTATTAATGTGCTAATCAGCACAATTTTTTTTAGCAAAATTAATTACTAAAACATTAGTAAAATATTAGTAAAACATTAGTTTAAAACAGTTAAGTTCTGAATAAGTATAACTAAAATTTTAGCTGAAAACATAATTTTAGCAAAAAATTTGCTGAATACTAGTATACCTGAGTTACAAGACGTTTTAGTAACTTTTCTACTAACTTATTTTTTGAGTGTAACCTTTGGTTAACTTAAGATAAGTTAGCAGGTCTAAAACAAATAAATTTATTTGAATACAAGTGTTTGTTTTTTGTTGAGGAAAAAAACAAAAAAGCTCGTTATAAAATGTTTAAAATCGGGTATCTGGTCTCAAATAACTGTTGAGTGATGGAAAATAAAGTAAATTTGGGTCCCCTTTTGACCACTGATATATTCAACATTAAAAATGTTGTACATCCAGCAATACATTCCCATTATACTGTGCAACAAGAAAGTGTTAACGAAACCAATGGCAAATAAAAGTAGACTATCAGCGGACTAAACCCCCCAAAGAGTTTTGAAACTTAGCTCGAACATAATTTGTATATCCTTTTAAAGTTTGGCTATTTTCTAAAATTTTTTCCATTATAGGCCAAAAACTCCAAATTAAAAAAAATATTTATTGCACACAAAAATATGTTTCTACCCTCATATAATCATACACTCATAATAATTCATGCATAAAAATACGAAATTAGCAAAATTTTCGTTTATTTTAAAAACAAATTTTGTTATTTTGACATTTTTTCATAATTTTACACATGGATTATTATCAGTGTACACATAATGTTCATATAAGATTCCATTTTCGTCTATATAATTTATGTCAATGAAGTACTTAAAAAAAAATTTTAAAAGACCATTAAAAATTTAAACCGAGCTATGTAGACAAAACACTTTGGGAGTTTTGCTCTAATGATAGTCTATTTTCATTCCCACTGGTCTCATTCAGGCTACAATCGGTGATCCCATATTTGTAGCACAGTGTTATAATATGTACTATTTTCCCACTCATACACCCCCTTTTTGAATAGACAACTTACATGCAATATTTTATCTTGTTTGTTACACATCCATCATATTGAACATCATTCATAGTTGTATTTTATGTGACGACTAGCTGATGATGATGATGATGACGAATCATTGTTTATAACATTTCGTCATACTCTGTCTAACAACATTTTTTAGGTTTTCCTATTTTTGTTCCAACCTTCACATCGTTCCTTCATAAATCATTTATAGCATTTGTATGTAACAGATTTTCATGATGGTGCTGCATGTAAGTCGACTAGTTGTAGTAGGGTTTAATAGATGTGTAAAGTGATTGTTATGGCAAACAAAAATATGAATGTAATAAACTATTTAAAGTGGTTAAGTAAGCACACTTTTTGTGTCGTTAAGCATGTTTTAAATTGCTATAACATAGTTTGATTGTTGCAGCACTAATTAAGGGGAATTAATGTAAAAGAAGGCAATGGCAAGTTATAGAAATTATATATCCTTTAATACTTATATCCTATAAGTAATAATATCAATGTTATCATTCTCAAGGTATTAACTGTCTTTAAATTTTATTTTTATTTGTTGATTTTTTTGTTTCAAATTTCGATAGTTTCAAAATTTTTCTGCACACTGTGAAAATTTTCGCGAAAAATTCGTTACGTTGCCCTATATTTTACTTGCGCGATATTTATTTTAAATGTATTTTTCTGAAAATAATATATCAAAAATAAGGTGAAACTCTGCAGCATTAACGGATGGTCTAATTTCCAACCGGCTTTTTTCTTTTTTGTTCTGTAAAGAACTTCAAAATGAAATACCTGACGTAGAGACATTTTTTTAAATTCTTGGCTAGTTTTTTTTTTTGAAAATTAAAAATCACAAATTCAAATTAAAAATCCGGCTTTGAAATGTACTATATCGTATCTCAGATGATACGATTTTACCTTTAAAAAAAGGGTATATAACCAAGTAGGTGGAATTTTTAATTATAATTTTTATAATAATGTTTAATATCGTCTTTTTCAATCGCAAAAAGATTTTTTTTTTAATAAACCATTTGCTTATTTTTTTTTACAATTGTTTAAATATTGTTGTTTATGCTGATTTCTAAAGATATAGTTAACCCCTTACATTAAATTATTCTAATCCACCATGACGTATACTTTATATTTATAAAATTTAATATTACTCATACGTTCGGTGAGCTGTGATTTCAAACACACTTCTTTTTTGAACGAATGACATTAACGGTCACAGTTGGTACTCGATTTCCAAAACACTTTTATTCCACATTTTAGCTTAGAAAATTCCACACAAATCTGTTTGGCCTGATTTTGAAATGTTATTTTTGATATATTTTTTAATCTTTTGTGAGAGTAAAAAAAATGTGTTCTTTAAACAATGAAAACTTCTGGTGATTTATATGACATACACCTTATATTATATATCTGTATTATTTTGTATCTTAAATGATTATTTTTTTTTTTAATTGTCAATTTATATATTACGTTGAAGCTTATTGCCTCCTTATCAAGCCTCATATGAGTGAATATATATACTGTCATATATACTAACTATACTATATATATTATCTATACTATATATACTATCTATACTATCTTTACTATATATACTGTGTATACTATCTATATCTATACTATATATACTATCTTTACTATCTATGCACTCAAATAAAAAAGTTAGTAAAGTCAGCAAAACATTTTGCAGAGTCAGCAAAATTATAGTCAGGAGGGTGCTTGCAAAAAAAAATGCTAATGTCAGCAAAATCTTTTGCTGAAAATCAGCAAGCTGATTTTTAGCAACAAAATTAGTAGATTCGGCACTTAGGGGTTTAGAAATTAAAAAACGTTTGCTAAAAATTAATAAAATTTTTGCTGAATATTAGTAGACTGATAAAAACTCAAAAATTTATAGAAAAATTATTTTTTAGATAATTTATTTGCTTTGTGATTCTTTTGAAAATAATTTACAATACGTTACAAATGTTCATACTCCCAAATTAACAACATGAATTAATGTAATATCTAACAACAATAGAAATAATTATATATATAACATAAACGAAATTATCTTTGAACTACTTACATCAATGATTGTCTAAATGATGCGATCTTTTAAAGGAAGTCAAATGCCTCAGACAATTATAGAAACAAAAAAATAACAACCCTTTTTTTGCAATAAGAAAAAGGAACCATAAAAATCTACCTATGATGTGTGTCTATGTCTTTCGTTTCAGTTTGTCTACCTTATGTATATTTGTTTGCAATTTGGCCACACAAGATTATTAATATCTATAAACATTTAGTTTACAAATACACATTTAATCTTTATTCAATTTAAATATTTTATTTTGTCTTTTAATTAATTAATAGACAACTACTTTCACAAGCCGGTGACGACGCAAAATTTAAGTTGTTTCAATCCACAATTTTGTTTTATGTATGAAAAACAGATACAAACATCTTGCATGGTTGATTTTTTATATTATGTCTTACTAGAGTTGTACTTTTTAGTATAATTTTCCTCGTCACTACTACATGGTGACATGCCAAGAAATCTAATTCATTCTGCGTTTATCTTTCAATCTGGTTGCCGTTCACACTATTGATGTGATAATCAGCACAGTTTTTTTAGCAAAATAAATTAGTAAATCATTAGTAAAATACTAGTAAAACATTAGTTCAAACAGTTAAATGCTGAATAAGTATAACTAAAATTTTAGTTTAAAACATAATTTTAGCAAAAAATTTGCTGAAAAATAGTGTACCTGATTTACAAGATGTTTTACTAACTTTTTTACTAACTTATTTTTTGAGTGTACTATATATACTATCTATACTATCTATACTATCTATACGATCTATACTATCTATACTATCTATACTATCTATACTAGCTATACGATCTATACTATCTATACGATCTTACTAGCTATACTAGCTATACGATCTATACTATCTACTATCTACTATCTATACTATCTATACTATCTATACTATCTATACTATCTATACTATCTATACTATTACTATCTATACTATCTATACTATCTATACTATCTATACTATCTATAATATCTATAATATCTATATATCTATAATATCTATACTTACTATACTTACTATACATTCTACTATCTATACTATCTATATTATCTATCTATATTTACTCCATACTATATTTACTATATATACTATATATACTATTTAGACTATATACACTATCTGTACTATCTATTCTATATACACCATCTATACTGTATATACACTCATAGAAATAAGTCTGGAAAAATAGCTGGAAAAAAAAATCTACTAAAAATTAGTTAAAAACAATACTACAGAAAAAACCAGCTAAATTTAGCAATTTTTTTTACTAAACATTAATAAAATAATAGAGGCAAAAATAAATCTGTTAACTTTACAAAATTTTAGTTATATTCGATGTGAATTTTAGATAATTGAAAATAGTATTTTACTCTTTAAAATTAGGAAAAACTTATACAAAATATTAGTACTAAATTTTGCAAACCAAAATTGTAATATTAACAAAATGTTTGGTATATTTACGTCTAACTTAGTAGAATTCAAATAACAGCTTATATTGCCAAAATCAGCAGAAATTCTGCTAAAAAATTGTAGATTACTATTTTTATAAGAGAAGACTTCTTTAATAACTTTTTTTTGTCTACTAATACTTAGTTAATGTTTTTGCTGATTTTTGCAGATTTTTTTGTTACTTTTAATTATATAAAGTTTAGCTCAAATAAATATAATTATCATTACAATCTTTAGGTCAAATTTTGTATATGGATTTTCACTAAAATCTCTGGGATATTTTTCATGTTTTAAATATTTTAAGCTAAAATAATAATTATTATATCAAAAATATGTATTGCTTACACAAATGTTTCCAAATTATTATTATTTATATGAAAGTATTACCAAATAAAAATGGTACTTATTAAATAATGTGGTTTTTTATACATGCATTCCGCGATTTGTGGTGGTTTTGTTTAAAATACTACTACGAGCTAAATGTATTTAATTTTTTTTTTTTAATTTTTGGCTTGCAAATAAATAATAACGAGTTTTTAGGATTTAGTATTTATTTATTATTTGTAGAATTGTATAATTTTTAGTGTTGATTTTAAAACAAAAATTTAACGAACAAAATTTGGAATAAAAAAAAATATGTTTAAAAAGAATCAACAACAATTGTGGTTTACATTGATTTTTCCATTTAATTTAGGCTTAAATAAAATAAATACACGCTGCAAAAAATAAAACAAAAAAAAAACTATGTGGTAGAGTTTGGAAAAAATCTTTATATAGGGAAATAAATGAAAATTATGGATAATGAATATTTAAAAATTTTGTAAATGGAATGATGTTAAGGAATTTTTGATTATTTAACTTACAATTTGACAAGGGCATAGTGATGTATGATTAATATTAATTTAAAATATTACGCATACGTTTTAATCAAAGTTTTTTGTATATATAAATTGGATATGTGATAAAGGGTACTAAACTAACGAACAATTCTTTATCGTATCAATCTTACATTTAAAGGTTAAAAATGTGGGGCCATAAATGGATCCAGTTTCGTTTTTCACATTTATTCTTATCTTAAAGATCTATCTAACAATTTACCAAACAAAATGTAAAGGGACAAATGTGTGGCTTCATACACAACATGAATAATAATTTTTTAATTTATTTATTTTACATTTATTATGTGAATTTTAAATAAGGAATTTTATAAAATTAATTTCAAATTGATTTTAAAAACCATTTTTTTGCATTTTTAGTAAATCTGTTCGTCGTAAAGTGAGTTAATGATATCCAATGTAGTCAAAATTCCATATCTGAATAATTTTCAGTATACTAAGAGACTAAATGAAACAAAAATTTTAAATTTTAAACATTTTGAATTTTGGGAATTATTAATAAAAATTCAATTATTTCTAAAATGGACACTTTTCTGACGAAATGCGGTACCGGTTAACGTTTTTCAAAACAAAATCGATATCTTCTATTTGGAACAATTTGCAATAAAACTGGGGGTGTAATGAATGAGAAAAATATTTTGTAAACGAATTGGTGTAAATGAAATTTTAAATAATTTAACTAAAAATTTTTCAGAGGGCATTCCGACGTATGATTAATATTTTCATTAACAATAATCATACGCTATGATTTATGCTTTTTCTGTATATAAATTTAAATGCTGATTAAAATAAACGAATTGTATATTTAAAATTTTATCATTTTACTTAACAGTCTCAAGGGCATGGTGGAGTATGATCAATATTAATATTGCTCATACACAACCAACTGCCTCTCTTAAATGGAATTCGCAAATTCTAAGTGAGTCCCAGAATATTAGTATACTATTAGTCCTAGAACGTGAATAATTTTCATTTTCATTGCACAATTAAAGGTCGAAAAAACATAATTTTTATTTTTAATAAAAATTATAACAAACTTGTATAAAAGACAAAGTACAGTCTAGTTTACGCCCCCTGTGCTGTTTATAAACTAAACAAAATATAAAAAGGAGAGAAAAACAAAAACGTATATTGAATTTCCAGCAGAGGTGGACCTTGCACGTAACAAACAAGTTTTCAATTTATTTTTTGATCAATGGTTATAATCTTTAACTTCAAGCTCATATATTAGTTCTCATGTAGTGAGTAAACTAGTTTATATGAATGTTTGATGTTTGGCATGGGATTGTTACAGCTTTCAAAACGTGTTCTGATGATGGGAACCTAGAAAATTCCAGAAATATATCCATCAACACATTCCTGAATGGGTCAACTAATAAATTTGAAAACAAAAAACTCTATAGATTATTTGTTAGGACAATATCCTAATAAAGAAATATAGAGTATGGAATCGAACTTGAATAATTTTCATTTTCATTATTTTAATAAACTTTTATTTTGCATAATTCTGTGAACAAATCTTTTTTCAGAAATATATAAAATATGTATTAATTTAGTTTAACCGATATTAAAATTGTTTGCAAAAATATCGTAGTTTTTTATCATTTTGTTATAATTGTCATATGGCAACCCTGACAATAAAATTTTTATAAGTTTAAAATTATTTAAATACAAACCAGTCGTTATTTACGTTTTGAAGGAAAAATTAATAAAATTTGTAATATGTTTGACTTTGTGATCAGATTTTCAAAAATTACATACAATCGATGAACTAATTTTTAGCAAATAAATACATTGACGTATTTTATCATCAACATAACAATCAAAAAAATGTAAAATATTAGCCCTGCGGGAAACGAAGGGTTGATTGATCCAAAGTGACAAATGTGTGATATATGATTTGGGGGCACGTCACGAAACTGGTGAAACCAAAATTGTGGTGCACCAAAAAGTGTTAATTTTGGTGAAATGACCAATCACGTATAGTTAAATAACCAATCACTATAGTTATGGTGACAAAACAGACCAGATATATCAAGTACCATAACATCAAAGTGTACTGAAGCAACTAGGGCCGTTGCAGTTGAAGTTATTACTGGTCATTGAACTGGTTCCAAACCATTAGTAGTGGATGAAAACATAGCAATTAGTGCCAAAGGATTCAGTCACTTGACTGCTATACAGCAGACATAACACTGAAGGAATTTTATCTGAACCGACTATGTGACAGTAGAAATGAAAACGTAACACTCCACTGGTTTAAAAGAACTGAATACGGAACTGTGACCAGGGTTGCCAAATGTGGCGATTTCTCGCCAAACGCCGCGATCTTATTTTGGTATAGACAAAATAAGCTAATTATAAAATTGGTTTTTGTTGTGCCTTTTTTAAGGTTCTTTTGAACAGGGGGTAAGACACACTGTTTTGGAAAAGTGCAGTGATTGGTTCCGGACGGGCTATTTAGCAACTCGTGCATAATATGACATACGCTGAATAAAAAGTGACAGGTTACTTGCTAATTACTTTTCGCATACCCGGCGACATGTACCCCTTAGGCCAATGTAGTGGTACGTCTTAAAAATATTTCAGTCAAACTACCCCTATTACAGAACACATTGCGCTTAATATGTGACTATTCACAAATTGCTCTCCAATTCTAAGATACGTACACCTACACCAGTCACGTGATAATTTTTTTTCCCACTGGTTGTGTTGCATATCACATAAATCCTAAAATGGTCATACTTTGACACTACCTATTTCTAACTTGTCCCGTAGTATATTCAGTTCAGTCTGTATGGTGATAGGTTACCTTGGTCAAGTTATTCGATACGTCACACAGTGCTCCACAGATAGCAAAGTGTCACCTCCTATGACAAGCCCATGTTAAAAGTACCAGTCACTTTCATATAATAGAACCGAAACTAGGACAGATTCATACACACAAAGTTCTAGTCACATGACCATACCAGTGACTGGTCCATTTCCCGCAGTGAGGCTTTACTAGATTTTTTTAATAATTATTGAAAAAAGTCCCATCAAAAAAGTTCAAAAATAGATTTTTTTTAAATAATTATTTGGCAACTCTGATAACAATCTTAAAAATATTTTTTCTCCCTATTGCAGTCAAGGTATTGCATTTTAAATCACTTAAATATCTTTATCCAGTACAAAAATACAGCCATTTAAAGATAGTAGATCGAAACTTAAAGACTGCATCAATATTGAGTTAAATAGCTACGGTGACGTATGATCAATATTTGTATTAATATTACTCATACTTAAGAAACTGTCTTTGCATATAGAATTCTCAAATTTTGATTGATTCTTTGTATATTAATATAATGCTAAGATAATGCTATACAATATTCTAGTTTTATTTAAATTATGCCATACTTTTTGAACATAGTTTTGTAAATTTTTATATCGAAATATATATGTCTGTGTTTAAATTGTAATTTTAATTGGATTAGAACATTTAGTGGTACATGTGTATTTTTATAAAATAAAATTTCCTATAATATAAAATATTTATTTGTTATTTTGTTATTGATGCATTGTTTTTTATTTCTGATTATTACTGAAAATTGTGGTTAATTAAAAATCCAAATAAAAACAGATTTAATTTAACTAAATCTTTTTTTTTTATTGATTTTATTTTAATTTATTCAAATATCCACTCTATAATATTGTTATAGATAAATAACATAACAATTTAAATAGATTTGTTAAAGATAGATTTTTTCTATATGTTTGTCTGTGTACCCTACAGCCGGTTGTAATGATAACCTGGAATCATAAAAAGAAGGAAGAATATTTTGTGTATGTTTAACCCCGTTAGTGTGACGAATATTAGTATTTTAGAAAAATCTCTTAGTATATCAAAATTTGGCATAAGCTTTGACCTTCTCCACCTTTAAAACCTACTTTCCTACTTTCCTACTTAACTTTTTTCTTTAATATAAATTGTTTTATTCATTGCCCATTTAAAACAATTGTCTTGAAATTTTGTTTTATAATTCGTACTTTCTCTATTTCATTTTCTAAAGTTTTTCCAAGTTTTCCTACTTTAGTAATAGAAACTAATAGCCATTGACTTTGTGTTGCACAGACTTGGGCGATATCAATTACATTTCAAAATCATTCACTTGTGAAATTTTTCTACATCATTAATAATATCAGACCTGCGATTACACAGACAATTATATTTCACAATCATCCACTTGCAAAATTTGTCAGTCCTACGCTCACACTTGTTGGCTTAAAAGCTTATTTGAAAAACTACTAAGAAGACAAGAATGGAACAAAATTGATGATAAATAGGTTTTTTGTTAAAGTTCTGCCTATTATGGAGGCTCTAGCTTTTCTAAAACTTCGGGGTCTGAGGAGATCTTTAGCCAGATCGAAATACTAATATCAACCTAGCTAATATGTTTGATTTGCTTTATTTTTGTAAATATACGGAGGTTGAAAGCTCGTTATAAATTGAAAATAACATAAAATTAATCTCGATGTATATAAAAACCAAAAACTAATATAATTGTAAAGAAAAATTTTCAATTTTGTCAATACCAGACATGGGACATAATACCAATATTTGTGTATTTAATTACAAGCCACTTACTTTTTCACGTTCAGACCTAAGCTCACATTTGTGGGCTTAAACGCTTTTTTGGAAAATTTTCAATTTTCTTAATACCAGACATGGGACATAATTTCTATATATGTGTATATTTAATTACAGGCCAATTACTGTTTTAAGTCTAAGTGCATGTAATTTGGTGTAATTCGGTAATTTCCTTGTAATTAAATACACCGATGTTGTTCCTAATCCCCATGTTTGGTATTAAAAAAGTGACAACTTTTCTAAGGAAGTGTTTAAGCTCACAAGTGTGAGCGTAGGTCTGAAATTATTAATGATATTGAAAAGTTTCAGAAGTGAATGATTGTGAAATGTAATTAACGCCGACCAGGTCTGCGATTACATTTGTATGCTTAAATGATTCCTTGGAAAATTTGTAAAATTTTCAATACCAAACATGGGGATTAGTAATAACATCTAGGTATTTAATTACAGGGAAATTACAGAATTACAGCAAATTACATGTACTTAGACATAAAACAATAATTGTCCTGTAATTAAATATACACATTAGGGCGGGTCGATTAAAAATCGCTCAACGTACAAGGAAAATCGTATTCTAGGGATCAAAATAAGAAACTCTGCCGAAGGAACCATACCTCTAAAACGAATTCTGATGTCCCGACTTTTGACCCGTAGGGCCAAATTTTGAAATACCCACTTTGATCCAATTAGAGTGCCCCAATCGAATCCAACCCAATCGAATATAATTTATACATTCATCTGCTAGAGCGTGTTCTGGAGAAGAAATAGAGACCCTAATCTTGGAAAGACTCCTCCTACTTTCTGAAATATCTCTATCCCGAGATTTGTACATTTTGCTATAAAAACAGGGCTAAAAATTCTCTCTTTCAACTTAAATTTTAACCCCTTAACGGTCACCTAGAATGATGATTTATGCATTAATCTGCTAGCGCGTCTCCCGGAGAAGAAGTAGCTCCATAATCTAGGAGAGATTCCTCCTACTTTCTGAAATATCAAAGTGGGCTTTTTCAAAATTTGACCCTACGGGTCAAAAGTCGGGCCATCAGAATTCGTTTTAGAGGTATAGTTCCTTCGGTAAAGTTTCTTATTTTGATCCTTGAATACGATTTTCCTTGTACGTTGAGCGATTTTTTTTGCCTCCCTACAAATCGACCCGACCTAATATACATATATTAAAATTATGTCCCATGTCTGGTATTGAGAAAATTGAAAATTTTCCAATTAAGCGTTTAAGCGTGTTTAACACGTTGTTTTAATCAGTATGATATCGAAAAATTTCACAACTAAACAATTATGAAATGTAATTGACGTCGCCCAAGTCTGTTGTGTTGCATAAGTTTCTTTAAAATAAAAAGAAAAGACAATAGTTTAAAGACCTTGATAACTTTTTATATAATGTTGGTTGCAGCTTTTCTTTTTTTATTTCTTACTAATACTCATCATACTAATTTAATTTCATCATGGCAAATGAAAAACTTTTCTTGGCTATGAATAGTTTCTATTTGAAAGTCATGTACAAAATTCTTATGTTAATGTTAATGTCTCTGGCGAGCAGTAAAATAAAAAGTGTTAATATTGTGAAATATTAATTTAAATATCATTAAATTAATTAAAACTGTTAAAGTGGGGAATTAAAAAAAAAAAAATGTCAAGAAGAGGAAGAAAAAATAGGTATTTAGGAATTGTGTTAATACACTAGTTAACAAATATTTTTTGGCACTGGCTATGATTGTCAATATCGCTGTCTATATACTTAAGTGAATGCAATATATATGGCAATTTGAAGTATATTTTAGAAAATTAAAATTTATTTACATTTATTTGTAACATCACTCATATTAAAGTTAAAATTGATGAGATAATTTTTTTTCGAACAGCAATAAAAAATTACACATTTCATACAATAAATATCCCAGCAAAAAATAGTGCATACCCAGAAGCGCTTCCGGAATGCATTATTTAATTACGAAGCGCTTCCAAAGCAAATCAAATGATTTTTGTTCGCGATGTCCCACTTGGTATGTTTCATTTAAGCAGGTTAAAAGAAACTTCTTTCATGCTCTCTTAGCAGCAATAAATTTATGCCTTCTTAGGCATTGTATTTGTATGTTGACAACATTAATGCTTCATTCTTTATTGCTTCATTGTAAGCATTAGTCTCTGCTTCAAAGAAGGTATTTTGGGAAGCACTACAGAATGTCTTCCCTAATTGCTTTATAGTATGCAAGGCGGTGAAGCGCTATTTTGGAAGCATACAAATGTAGTTACTGCTTACCAAATTCATGTTATTTTTTGCTGGGATATATTAAAATCGTTAACAAAAATAGCACTGAAAACCGCTGGAATTAAAAATAAAAGTCGAAAAAATTGTGTGAAATGAAAAATTGTGCTTAGAAAGACAAAACATATTTAGAAAAAAAGGACCATAATATTGTAAATTTTCAACCGATTTTAACAAATGAAGGCTCATTTTACTAAGGGCAACATATAAATTTTTGAATATTGTAGTTTGAATAGAAGATTCTACAAATACCATCGTAAAAGTTGAAAAATTTAAAAAAAAAAAAAAAAATTACTAAACAATGGCCCACTTATCATCAAAACTCATAAATGCTTTAATAACTTTTTTAAGAAAAAGTTTAACATAATAGTATGATATATCAAATTCACAGCAATTTATTAAACTTTAAGAAAAAAAATACCCTATTGTGTTAGTTTTCCAAATAATCAAGCTCGAGGAATTCCTTAATCCTGCCAATATTTCGAATTGCTTCGCTATTTATCTTCCCGGCATATATTGAATGTTTACACACAAAACACTAAAAAAAACAATTAAGAATTTTAAAACGGAAAAGGTCGATAAAAAACATTTTTAGAAAAACTTAAGTTGGGATTGATTGTTATATATAGTAGTAGTAGTAAGTTCTTTATTATTTCAGATTTAAATTATTACAAAATGTTTCTTATTATAATAACTGATACATTCAATAAAGATTATACAGCATGGTTTAAAACCGTCTGCTTAAAATTGGTTTATAATTTACAAAATTTTGATTTTACATTTTCTTTTAATTAATAATCAGAGAATTAAATTCACTAATAAAATTGAAAAATATATATTTATTTAATAATTAAATTCTTTTACTAACAAATTTCTATATGTAAGAGCATTCTTTAAATAGTTATATAGGCTTAGCCAATACGTGTTTTCACCACCATTTAGGACTCGAATAATTTCAATATCTGATTTCAATATCAATATCTTTCAACACTGGTTTGAGATATTGTGTTAAGCAGACGTGTTTTTACTTACGCTACACTTTTTTTTTTTTTTTTTTTTTTTGTTTTAATAAACAAGTCCTAATTCGAACTTTTTGCTGCCAAACTGTGTTGGAAATCGGGTGCTAAATAAATTGTTATATTTATATTTCGACCTTTTTTTAATTAAATTTTGTGTTATTTTTACAGATATTGTAATCAGGCTTTCAAGGTAATGCATTTTCTAAAAGTAAATAAAAAACTTTTTTCATTTAATTTTTCGTATTCCTACGTTTCGTCGGTATTTTCCGACATCCTCAGGGATTCGTTTTTTATTAGATCTGGCAACCATGTAATATAAAGATAATAACCACTAAGAAATATCAACAACAATAAACTTAACATTAGAATAATTTCACTTACAATTAGTCTTCTAGTAAAATTTACGTAATTGTTTAGATCCCAAATTGTTTGCTCGTAGACTGTATTAAAAGCAGTGCAATTCAGACCTCGAGCTTTATTATTTGGAAAACTAACATTCTAGGAAAAAATGCGAATGAAATTTAAAATTTAATTAAAACTTTAATGTCTTAATAAATGTAAAAATAATTGGCATATTTTGTGGTACGCATCTTGGGGCGAATTTTATTTACTAATATTATATACTGGTCTAAGACGTTATGAATTTTGTTAAACATCTATGTATATTTCATAAAATTTTTATGCTAGCATAATAGCTTTCCATTTGCCACAAATTGATTTGTGTTTTTTTTTTTTTTTTTTACGTATAGTTTTACCAATAAAAGTACGAAGCCATACAACGTCTGCATTTGTGATAGAAAAATCCTGTAGTTGAAGTAAAATTTTTTATTGGTCGTCCCATTTTGTGAAAAAACGTAAAATTTAGATGCTATAGTCATTTCATAAATAACGATTCTGATGCGAATGTCAAACCATATATAGATGTTTTAAGCATTATGGATTTTCCCAACACAGCAATTATTTTAAAAGTAAATTTTATTGCAGCCATATTTGAAATTGAAAGTAATAATATTCGAAATCCTAAAAAACATTTAATTTTGCTACTAAAATTTAGTGTAACTGCATTTTTGAAAAGTGCTATTAACCGCTTTAAATCCAAAAAACATTTAATTTTGCTACTAAAATTCAAACGAGTTTTCAATACAATGGGTTGCCTCTGCGCACACTGGATAAAAGGTAGCATACGTATGCGTTTTAATTCATATATTTTGTTAAAAGTAATATGACATTAATTAATAACACGGTGCTACAGTGAAAAAAAAAAAACTTCGAAAACGACCTAGCGTGCGTTATAGGTCATGTTGATTATAAATTGTGTCAAAAAATTTCAGAAACACCCTCAAAGTAAGAAGTTATTCTAAAAAAACCGTTTTCTGTGATTTTCGTCAACATATCGAATTGTAACTCAGTCAGCTTTTGTCCGATTTAAATTTTTTTAACGGGTTTGGAAAGAAAACTGATTACGCTTTAAAATGATTTTGATACATTTGTAAGTTATAAGTATTGTTTTAATTAAGAATATCTACAAAAAAAAAAACGAAAATTATAAACTTTTTTGATTTTAGTAGCTTTTCATTGCTTATTTTAATATGAAAGCATTTAAAAATTTTATACCAACGTATAAAGAAAATTTAGTTCTTAACAAAAAATGGTTTTCATTTTTCAAATCGGATGAAAATTGTAAAAGTTATTCAACTTTTCATTAACACCTGTTTTTAACTATATATGTTAACTTAGGCTGAGCTATTTGTACATTTTTTAATTTACGTTTGTAAGTCAAGTGGTTTACCAAAAGAAAAGTCTGCAATCCAAAAATGTTTACTTTAGTAACTTTTGCAAATATAAACCGATTTTAAGAAATAATATCTCGTTTTTTTCTATATAAAATTGTCTTTAAAGTACAGTGCAAAAAGGATAGGTTTTCATAGAAAAAAATTAAAATAACTCTTATTGAATTTGAAAAAATTACGAAAAAAAATAAAAAAAAAATGAAAAACTTTTGATAAACACTTTCCTAATTTCTTGGAATATATATTTTATGAATACATTTCACGAAATTCTTTGCCTTTCCAAAACTGTTTAAAATTTTGAAATCGGTCAAAAAATGTGTGATTTAGAGGTACTCAAGTTCTACGATCTACCCTAAAACAGATTTTTGAAAAATAACTCAAAATTTGAGGATGTTTCAAAATTTTTAAAAAACGGTATTTGTATGTCCTCACCTAGGCCTACAACCCCCCACTAGGTTGGTTTTCAAGTTCTGACAAAAAGTGTTAGCAGTGCGTAATTTATGCACATAAGGAACTGTATTTTTTTCTAATTTTTTTTCAAAAATAAGTTAATTTTTTTATTATTTTGTAAACTAGTGTTGCCACTTATTCATCAAAGGCATATTTGGTTAAAAGATTTAATTCCTAGCAATATATAACCCAGAAACTATTAATTTTCATATATAATTTCTAAAAAAAAAAAAATATGTATCAGAATAAAATATATAAACTGTTTCATCTTCAAGCTAAATAATACCAACTTAAACGTTTCACTTTATGCTATTTATCTATTTTTTTAATTCCTAATGCGATTAAAATTCACAAAACGCAATTTCTTTTGAACAAATAAACACAAAATGCATTATAAGAATATAAAGCACTTAATGTTTCACATACTTGTTCTTTTATACTATTTGCTAAAAGTATTCAGGATTTTAATAATACAAACAAATCCAACTAACCTATGTATTTATCGAAATCGGAAATGTTTAAGATTTCAAAAAATGTTTGTTATAAAAATGCCGGAACGCAATTGAAACTTAAAACGCTTATTGGCGCTGAATTTTTTTATTATTCATAAAAGACTTTAAAATAGCCAGTAAAACTTTGGTAATGGGTCCGATAAAAGTAATGCATTACCTTGTAATGTGTACTCCTAACCTGTATCATTATTTTCCAACAAGAAGTAATGAGTTACGGATAATTGAACACTCATGGATTATCTTGTAATGATACCTCATTATATGTTACATTACTTCAAAACATAAAATAATGACTTACCGATCATCAATTACATAATGCATGAATTATAAACGTAAGTAATTATTTAATATATATTTTTGAAAATCTATTTATAGACACAATTACTTTGTGATTTTTTGTAAGCATGATATCACGAACGAAAACACAAAGCACAACAACTCATTTACATTTTAAGCAATAAATTATTATATGTATCGATAGATTTAAATACCAGAGACCCCCATGTTCGAATCCCCAGCTTGAGCACGTAATTATTTAAAAAAAAAGTTATATATTTAATTAAAAAAATATTTGTAAAAAAAATTTTTATGCATTTTTTTTTATGAAAATTTATTTATGACACATTACTTTTTCCCACCATGTAACCATATAAGGTAACCAGTTACTTTACCCTCTACAAAGTTTTTTTTATACATTTTTAATTCGGATTGAAAACCTATTGAATTTTAACGGAAAATCTGAACATTCAGAAACTGTTTTGACTTGGAATATAAGTAGGGGAAAGGCTTGTAGGTTGCCACCCCTTAGCTTTTTTGCCCATAAACTCATCACAAAATAAGCGTATTGTTGTCATATTCCTACACACTAGAAATATGTAAAAAAGTCGACTTTTAGACTTTTTCAACTTCTGTAAAAATTTTAAAATTTGGCTTTTCGACTTTGTTGTTTTTTCAAAAGTCGACATTTCGAACTTTTCGTATAAACATTTTTAAGGCTAGCAGGTTGTCATTCCTTAGCTTTTTTTTCCAGAACTCATCACAAAATCAACGTATGATGTCTTTGTTGTTTTTTTAAAAGTCGACCTTTTCGACATTTTTCTAAGTAAAAGTCGTTTAATCGACTTTTTGTATGAACATTTTTAATTCGCAAAAAAAACTTATCTTTTTACATTGTTTTGGGGAATATTAATTATCATCTTAATTTAGAATATACACTGATAATAATCCATGCGTAAAATACAAAAAAAAATTCAAAATAGTCAAAAATTTTATAAAAGAAATGCTTTATTTATTTATATAATATACAGAACTCGAATTTCAATTACGTTAAATAATCTTTAACAAATTTTCTAAAACTTACCCAATGTTAAAGACATTTTTTCCATTTCACATTTTCCCATTTCACTATTAAAAATTGATGTTTTACCAAAAACCCAAAAAAGTCATTCCAAAACATTAAAATCTTAATGTCAGTAAACAAAAAAGTTTTGTACTATAAATAAGACTAATCTCAACAAGCAGATTGCCAAAAGTATAAAATCATTTTAATTAGTCCACAGTTAATGAAATTTAAAGTTCCGAATGAATTTTAACACTTGAGGTTTTTACTTTAGTGTACTGATGTTCACAGTGTAAGGAAATGGGTGACTACTATGGCTATAACCAAATCTTCTAGCACAACGCGATGGCGAGTGTTGTGTTTTTTTCTAAAAAAAAAGTTTATTGGGTCAATTGGAATAAAAACCTCACTCCCAAATACAAATTTTTAAAATCTCCCAAAAAAATATAAAAATTTTTTTATATTTATAGTAAAACATCGGATTTTTTCCCCTTATC
>CM037854.1:219084407-219162126 GCA_021234595.1 Delia radicum
ACGACCCTGAAGACCGTTACCACCCTACTATTGAAATAAGCTTTAACTTCCCGCTTTTTACAAAATGTAATTCAGGCAATGAGAAAGTAAAGGAACCCAATTTTAAAAAGGCAAATTACAGTGACTTAAACAATTATATTGCTAACACAAATTGGCTTCAATTGTTATCAATAGCTGACGGCACTCCAACAAATATTGATGCAATGATTGGACACATTTTACAAAACTATCTTTAACTATATGGATGAATGTATTCCTAAATACACTGTGCACAACACTCTGGTCCTCCTTGGAGTACAAGACAATTGTCCAGATTAAAAAATTTAAAAAATAAGCAATACAAAAAGTATAAAAAATATGGATTACTCACCGATTTTGGCAAATATTCGGTAACACGTGCAGAATATAACTTACTCAACACTAATCTTTACAACAATTACCTAAAAATATAAAGCTAATTTAAAAAAAAATCCAAAGTCCTTTTACAGCTTCGTGAACACAAAAAGAAAATCTACTGGCTATCCAACTGTTATGAAATATAATAATAACGACTCATCCGACAATTTGGCCATAAGTAATATGTTTGCTGACTTTTTTGGTACCACATATTCTGATGCACAATACGATATTTCAAATAGCTATCCTTTTTCACTTCTAGAACATCAACCAATACTCATTTTCTTTAATTACCACGCAAGACATAGTAAACTGTTTAAAAAATTTTAAATCTTCAATACACAGTGGACCAGATGGTGTTCCCAGCTGTGTTCTCATCAATTGTGCCGACACCTTAGCAGTTCCATTGAGTATCATGTTTAACATTTCCATCAATTCGGATATTTTCCCCAAATTCTGGAAGGACCTCATATATTATTCCCCTATATAAATCTGGAAACAAGTCAGACGTTACAAACTATAGAGGTATTGCAAAACAAAGTGCCATCCCTAAACTATTCGAAAAATGTGTAACAGAATCTCTATGTCATCAAGTTTTCATCTTTATTGTCACCTGCCCAGCATGGGTTCCGTAAAGGATGCTCAACCACTACAAACCTTCTGCCAACTTACAACATTAGTAAATCGTGGTTTTACTATTGCCCAACATACTGATGTATCTATACGGATTTGAGCAAAGCTTTTGACAAAGTGAATCACAACCTTTTGCTTAAAAAAATTGTATTTGATGGGTTTTACAAACAACTGTATAAGCTGGATAATTTCATATTTAGCAAATAGAAACCAAAGAGTTCGTTTCAATACTTCTACGTCTTTGAATATTCTGGTCAAATCTGGGGTGCCACAAGGAAGCCATCTTGGGCCAATTTTGTTTTCGCTTTTTATTAATGATTTGCCAAATAATATACAATTTTCTAATGTTCTAATGTATGCTGATGACGTTAAAATTTTTCTGTCTTTTAAAAATGATTCTGATCAAATCTATCTTCAACATGATTAGATAACTTCTTTAAATGGTGTAGCTCAAATTTAATGGACCTGAATTTGAAAAAAAGTGTAAACATATGCATTTTCTCTAGAAACATTAGCGCCCATGGTCTCTATTCCTTAAGTGGTTTTCAGCTAGAGTTAGTAGATGTTTTCCTGGATCTTGGTGTTTTGTTAGACCCTAAGCTTGATTTATTCAACATATTGCAATGACAACTAATAAAGCTCGCGGTTCCCTCGCTTTTATAAAGCGATGGGCAAAGAGTTCACCGACCATAACATCACTAAGCAATTGTATGTGTCTCTGGTTAGACCAATTTAGAATATGGCTCTGTTATTTGGGATCCTCAATACCAGATATACATCGATCAAATTGAGTCGGTCCAGAAACAGTTTCTTTTATTCTGCTTACGAGATTTTTACCGTGATACTGTTACAAATCTTCCATCATACACAACTAGACTAACACGTATTAAACTGCCTACCCTGAAAAGTCGTAGAACAATGCTAAATGTAACGTTCTTAACTAACTTAATTAATGGCGATGTTTCCTCCGAGCTTATAAATGATATAACATTCAACGTTCCTCAACGTACAACCCGAAATTTTAACCAACTATATCTTAAAGTATTTCGTCAAAATTATGCCAATGCTGATCCTGTTAGAAGAATATGTGCTGATTTTAATAATCTCTACAATTGATTTGATTTTTTCAATTAATGTTAACATTATTAAACGTAATATAATTCTTTTCTTAAATAGCTAAATTGTTTTTCTTGCAATATTTAAACTTTTATTGTATATTTTTTATATTTTAAATTGTTTAATCACAGTCTGTAAGGATTTATTCCATAGACTGAATAAATAAATAAAAAATAAAAAAATAAAAAATCTATAATATCTATATTATCTATAATATCTATACTTACTATACTTACTATACATTCTACTATCTATACTATCTATATTATCTATCTATATTTACTCCATACTATATTTACTATATATACTATATATACTATTTAGACTATATACACTATCTGTACTATCTATTCTATATACACCATCTAAACTGTATATACACTCATAGAAATAAGTCTGGAAAAATAGCTGGAAAAAAAATCTACTAAAAATTAGTTAAAAACAACAACACAGAAAAAATCAGCAAAATTTAGCAATTTATTTTTTACTAAATATTAATAAAATAAGAGCAGCAAAAAATAAGTCTGTTAACTTTACAAAATTTTAGTTATATTCGATGTGAATTTTAGATAATTGAAAATAGTATTACTAAATAGTATACTCTTTAAAATTAGGAAACACTTTTACCAAATATTAGTACTAAATTTTACAAAGCAAAATTGTAATATTAACAAAATTTTTGCTATATTTACGTCAAACTTAGTAGAATTCAAATAACAGTTTATTTTGCTAAAATAAGCAGAAATTATGCTAAAAAAATTGTAGATTACTGTTTTTATAAGAGAAGACTTCTTTAATAACTTTTTTTTGTCTACTAATACTTAGTTAATGTTTTTGCTGATTTTTGCAGATTTTTTTTGTTACTTTTAATTATATAAGTTTAGCTCAAATAAATATAATTATCACCACAATCTTTAGGTCAAATTTTGTGTATGGATTTTCACTAAAATCTCTGGGATATTTTCATGTTTTAAATATTTTAAGCTAAAATAATAATTATTATATCAAAAATATGTATTGCTTACACAAATGTTTCCAAATTATTATTATTATATGAAAGTATTACCAAATAAAAATGGTGCTTATTAAATAATGTGGTTTTTATACATGCATTCCTGCGATTTGTGGTGGTTTTGTATAAAATACTACTACGAGCTAAATGTATTTTTTTTTTTTTTTTTTTAATTTTTTGGCTTGCAAATAAATAATAACGAGTTTTTAGGATTTAGTATTTATTTATTATTTGTAGAATTGTATAATTTTTAGTGTTGATTTTAAAAACAAAAATTTAACGAACAAAATTTGGAATAAAAAAAAAATATGTTTAAAAAGAATCAACAACAATTGTGGTTTACATTGATTTTTCCATTTAATTTAGGCTTAAATGAAAATAAATACACGCTGCAAAAAATATAACAAAAAAAAAAACACTATGTGGTAGAGTTTGGAAAAAAACTATATATAGGGAAATAAATGAAAATTATGGATAATGAATATTTAAAAATTTTGTAAATGGAATGATGTTAATGGAATTTTTGATTATTTAACTTACAATTTGACAAGGGCATAGTGATGTATGATTAATATTAATTTAAAATATTACGCATACGTTTAATCAAAGTTTTTTGTATATATAAATTGGATATGTGATAAAGGGTACTAAACTAACGAACAATTCTTTATCGTATCAATCTTACATTTAAAGGTTAAAAATGTGGGGCCATAAATGGATCCAGTTTCGTTTTTCACATTTATTCTTATCTTAAAGATCTATCTAACAATTTACCAAACAAATATAAAGGGATATGTTTTATGTTATATGTTTTTCTTGAGGCCATTTCGGACCCTACCTTTTTAACCCTTATAAGATACGATAAAACATATTTAATGAAAATCTGAAAGAAATTATTTTTCATTGTGAGGTTTTATGGTCCAAAGTTGAAACATTAAACATGTGTGAATCAGATTATATAAAATAATTATTTTTTCAAGTGGAAGTTTGTTATCAATATAAAAGTTTTGTAATTCTTGTTGACATAATAAAAAATATGCTTCATGTGTCTTTGGTGTGCCCTGGCTTCTAAGGTTCAAATATATTTTTAATAAAGGTAAATATTATTAAAGTCTAATCAAACTAAGTTGAAATTTTTCTGGAAATTATACATGCTTTTATATAAACATTAAAATGTTGTTAAATTTTGACAAAATAATCAATTTTCATAAAATGTCCTGGAATGAAGTTGCTTCATACACAAACACGAATTATAATTTTTTAATTTATTTATTTTCTATAATTAACTATTATAAAAATAGCAATCGACACGTTTAAATTAGGAATTTTAAAAAATCTTTCAAATTAATTTAATAAAGTTCTGCCTATTTTGGAGTTCTGCCTATTATGGAGGCTATAACTTTTCTAATACTTCGGGTTCTGATGAGATCTTTAGAAAGATCGAAATACTAGTATCAACCTAGCTAATATGTTTAATTTGCTTTATTTTTGTAAATAACAATTTTTAATTTTTATCAAATCTGTGCATCGTTTTTGTAGCCAGGCTAAAGTGAGTTAATAATATACGATGAAGTCAGAAGTACATATCAGAATAATCTTCAAGGACTAAATGAAATAAAAATTAAAATTTTTGGGAATTATTAATAAGAATTCACTTTTGTCAAAAATGCACCATTTTCGGACGAAATGCGGTACCGGTTAACGCTTTTCAAAACACAATCAATTTCTTCTATTTGGAACAATTTGCTATAAAACTGGTGACGTAATGAATGAGAAAAATAAAAATTATGATCAGTGAATATTGAAATATTTTGTAAACGAATTGGTGTAAATGAAATTTTAGATAATTTGACTAACAATTTTTCAGAGGGCATTACGACGTATGATTAATATTTTCATTAACAATAATCATACGCTATGATTTATGCTTTTTCTGTATATAAATTTAAATGCTGATTAAAATAATCGAATTGTATATTTAAAATTTTATCATTTTACTTAAACAGTTTCAAGGGCGTGGTGGCGTATGATCAATATTAATATTGCTCATACACAACCAACTGCCTCTCTTAAATGGAATTCGCAAATTTTATGTGATTCCCGGAATATTATTTTATTTTTAAACATTTTACTTTCAAATTTTAAAAAATTAAAACCAAACGTTTATTTTTCTATCTTTTATCATAAATTATGATGTGAGCACGAGTATTCAAGTTCAAGATCATCTGTTCTTTGTTAAACACGAAACTGTCCAATGTTTATTTATGAATGAAAAATATCTTCATCCGCTAATTTTATGCAGACTTTATCTACTGGAAAGTCCTTCCTTACATTTTTCCAATCGCGTCACCGAAAATCTTCAGAGGACCAATGTAGAAGGGGTAGAAGATTTACTCAAATTATAATTTTTGAAGGAAAAAGATCAACGATTTACCCTTATTGTTTTATTTATTTGATGAGAAGTAAGAAACAAAATTGGAAGAATTGAACTAATTCAAATCAAAAATATCACATTTTTAACTAATAAACATTGTTTTCTACACTGGTCCTGTGAAGATTTTCGGTGACGAATAATGAAACATATAAGGAACTGTCAGTAGATAAAGTCTGCATTAAATTAGCGGATAAAGACATCTTTAATTAATAAGTAAACATTACACGGTTTTTTTGTTTAACAAAGAACAAATGACCTTGAACTTGAATAATCTTGCTCACATAATAATTTTATTTTTTATTTAAATTACCTCATCATTTCTTGCCATAATTTTGCAAATTGTGACGTATGATTAATATTAATTATTAATATTACTCATACGCACCAAACTAAGTTCCTTTGTATAGAAATTCAAATTCTGATTAGAATGTTCGAATAATAAAGTTGATTATTAAAAATTCAGACATTTTATTTAACTCATTAACGGCATGACATAGATCCGCTAAACATTTACCAACCTAACTTTGAAGATATATAGAGCCATGACTAATTTGAAAAAAATTTTATACTTTTTTTGCATTAAACCGCTTTCTGGTGAAAATATAAGCACCTAAAGTTCCAACTTTGAAAGAATTCAAATCCTAGACGGTTCAATATATTTTAAAAAAAACTTTTATTTTGCATAATTCGGTGAACAAATCTTTTTTTCAGAAATATATAAAATATGTATTAGTTTAGTTTAACCGATATTTAAATTGTTTGCAAAAATATCGTAGTTTCTGATAAAGTATTTAAATACAAACCAGCCATTATTTATGTTTTGAGGGAAAACGGAATGAAATTTGTAATATTTTTGATTTTGTGTATTTGAAATTGTCATGGTCCCATCGGTCAGATCATCAAAAATTACATACAATCGATGAACTAATTTTTAGCAAATAAATACATTGACGTATTTTCTCATCAACATAACAATCAAAAAATGTAAAATATTAGCCCTGCGGGAAACGAAGGGTTGATTGATCCAAAGTGACAAATGTGTGATATATGATTTGGGGGCACGTCACGAAACTGGTGAAACCAAAATTGTGGTGCACCAAAAAGTGTTAATTTTGGTGAAATCACGTATAGTTAAATAACCAATCACTATAGTTATGGTGACAAAACAGACCAGATATATCATGTAACTGGAGAAAAAGTATCATAACATCAAAGTGTACTGAAGCAACTAGGGCCGTTGCAGTTGAAGTTATTACTGGTCATTGAACTGGTTTCAAACCATTAGTAGTGGATGAAAACATGGCAATTAGTGCCAAAGGATTCAGTCACTTGACTGCTATACAGCAGACATAACACTGAATGAATTTTATCGGAACCGACTATGTGACAGTAGAAATGAAGACGTCACACTCCACTGGTTTAAAAGAACTGAATACGGAACTGTGACCAGGGTTGCCAAATATGGCGATTTCTCGCCAAACGCCGCGCGATCTTAAACTTAGTTTTTTGTTTGGTATAGACAAAATAAGCTAATTATAAAATTGGTTTTTGTTGTGCCTTTTTTAAGGTTTTTTTGAACAGGGGGGTAAGACACACTGTTTTGGAAAAGTGCAGTGATTGGTTCCGGACGGGCTATTTAGCAACTCGTGCATAATATGACATACGCTGAATAAAAAGTGACAGGTTACTTGCTAATTACTTTTCGCATGCAAGGCGACATGTACCCCTTAGGCCAATGTAGTGGTGCGTCTTAAAACTATTTCAGTCAAACTACCCCTATTACAGAACACATTGCGCTTAATATGTGATTATTCACAAATTGCTCTCCAATTCTAAGATACGTACACCTACACCAGTCACGTGATAATTTTTTTCCCACTGGTTGTGTTGCATATCACATAAATCCTAAAATGGTCATACTTTGACACTACCTATTTCTAACTTGTCCCGTAGTATATTCATTTCAGTCTGTATGGTGATAGGTTACCTTGGTCAAGTTATTCGATACGTCACACAGTGCTCCACAGGTAGCAAAGTGTCACCTCCTATGACAAGCCCATGTTAAAAGTACAGTAACTTTCATATAACAGAACCGAAACTAGCACAGGTTCATACACACAAAGTTTTAGTCACATGACCATACCAGTGACTGGTCCATTTCCCGCAGTGAGGCTTTACTATATTTTTTAATAATTATTGAAAAAAGTCCCATCAAATAAAAGTTCAAAAATAGATTTTTTTAAAATAATTTTTGGCAACTCTGAATAAAAATCTTAAAATATCGTTTTATTCCCGATTGTATTCAAGATATAGCAGTTTTAAAACACTTAAATATCTTTATCCAGTACAAAAATACAGCTTTTTAAAGGTACTAGATCGAAACTTAAAGACTGCATCAATATTGAGTTAAATAGCTACAAGAACACGGTGACGTATGATCAATATTTGTATTAATATTACTCATACTTAAGAAACTGTCTTTTTATATAAAAATTATCAAATTTTGATTAATTCTTCGAATATTAAATATGATAATGCTATACAAAATCCTAAATTTATTTAAATTATGCCATACTTTTTGAACATAGTTTTGTAAATTTGTGTAACGAAATACATATGTCTGTGTTTAAATTGTAATTTTAATTGGATTAGAACATTTAGTGGTACATGTGTATTTTTATAAAATAAAATTTCCTATAATTTTAAATATTTATTTGTTATTTTGCTATTGATGCATTGTTTTTTATTTCTGATTATTACTGAAAATTGTGGTTAATTAAAAATCCAAATAAAAACAGATTTAATTTAACTAAATCTTTTTTTTTTATTGATTTTATTTTAATTTATTCAAATATCCACTCTATAATATTGTTATAGATAAATAACATAACAATTTAAATAGATTTGTTAAAGATAGATTTTTTTTATATGTTTGTCTGTGTACCCTACAGCCGGTTGTAATGATAACCTGGAATCATAAAAAATAGTAAGAATATTTTGTGTATGTTTAACCAAGTTAGTGTGACGAATATAAGTATTTTAGAAAAATCTCTTAGTATATCAAAATTTGGCATAAGCTTTGACCCTTCTCCACCTTTAAAACCTACTTTACTACTTTCCTACTTAACTTTTTTCTTTAATATAAATTGTTTTATTCATTGCCCATTTAAAACAATTGTCTTGAAGTTTTGTTTTATAATTCGTACTTTCTCTATTTCATTTTCTAAAGTTTTTCCAAGTTTTCTTACTTTAGTAATAGAAACTAATAGCCATTGACTTTGTGTTGCACAGACTTGGGCGACATCAATTACATTTCAAAATCATTCACTTGTGAAATTTTTCTACAGCATTAATAATATCAGACCTGCGATTACACAGACAATTATATTTCACAATCATCCACTTGCAAAATTTGTCAGTCCTACGCTCACACTTGTTGGCTTAAAAGCTTAATTGAAAAACTACTAAGAAGACAAGAATGGAACAAAATTGATGATAAATAGGTTTTTTGTTAAAGTTCTGCCTATTATGGAGGCTCTAGCTTTTCTAAAACTTCGGGGTCTGATGAGATCTTTAGCCAGATCGAAATACTAGTATCAACCTAACTAATATGTTTGATTTGCTTTATTTTTGTAAATATACGGAGGTTGAAAGCTCGTTATAAATTGAAAATAACATAAAATTAATCTCGATGTATATAAAAACCAAAAACTAATATAATTGTAAAGAAAAATTTTCAATTTTGTCAATACCAGACATGGGACATAATACCAATATTTGTGTATTTAATTACAAGCCACTTACTTTTTCACGTTCAGACCTAAGCTCACATTTGTGGGCTTAAACGCTTTTTTGGAAAATTTTCAATTTTCTTAATACCAGACATGGGACATAATTTCAATATATGTGTATATTTAATTACAGGCCAATTACTGTTTTAAGTCTAAGTGCATGTAATTTGGTGTAATTCGGTAATTTCCTTGTAATTAAATACACCGATGTTGTTCCTAATCCCCATGTTTGGTATTAAAAAAGTGACAACTTTTCTAAGGAAGTGTTTAAGCTCACAAGTGTGAGCGTAGGTCTGAAATTATTAATGATATTGAAAAGTTTCAGAAGTGAATGATTGTGAAATGTAATTAGCGCCGACCATGTCTGCGATTACATTTGTACGCTTAAACGCTTCCTTAGAAAATTTGTAAAATTTTCAATACCAAACATGGGGATTAGTAATAACATCTAGGTATTTAATTACAGGGAAATTACAGAATTACAGAAAATTACATGTACCTAGACATGAAACAATAATTGTCATGTAATTAAATATACACATTAGGGCGGGTCGATTAAAAATCGCTCAACGTACAAGGAAAATCGTATTCTAGGGATCAAAATAAGAAACTTTGCCGAAGGAACCATACCTCTAAAACGAATTCTGATGTCCCGACTTTTGACCCGTAGGGCCAAATTTTGAAAATCCCACTTTGACCCATTTAGAGTGCCCCAATCGAATCCAATCCCAATCGAATATAATTTATACATTCATCTGCTAGAGAGTCTTCCGGAGATGAAATAGAGATCCTAATCTTGGAAAGACTCCTCCTACTTTCTGAAATATCTCTATCCCGAAATTTGTACATTTTGCTATAAAAACACGGCTAAAAAGGCCCTCTTTCAACTTAAATTTTAACCCCTTAACGGTCACCTAGAATGATGATTTATGCATTAATCTGCTAGCGCGTCTCCCGGAGAAGAAGTAGCTCCATAATCTAGGAGAGATTACTCCTACTTTCTGAAATATCAAAGTGGGCTTTTTCAAAATTTGACCAAAATTTGGTCAAAAGTCGGGACATCAGAATTCGTTTTAGAGGTATAGTTCCTTCGGCAAAGTTTCTTATTTTGATCCTTGAATACGATTTTCCTTGTACGTTGAGCGATTTTTTTTGCCTCCCTACAAATCGACCCGACCTAATATACATATATTAAAATTATGTCCCATGTCTGGTATTGAGAAAATTGAAAATTTTCCAAAAAAACGTTTTAAGCGTGTAAGTGTTTTAATCAGTATGATATAGAAAATGTTCACAACTAAACAATTATGAAATGTAATTGACGTCGCCCAAGTCTGTTGTGTTGCATAAGTTTCTTTAAAATAAAAAGAAAAGACAATAGTTTAAAGACCTTGATAACTTTTTATATAATGTTTGTTGCAGCTTTTTTTTTTATTTCTTACTACTACTCATCATACTAATTTAATTTGATCATGGCAAATGAAAAACTTTTCTTGGGTATGAATAGTTTCTATTTGAAAGTCATGTACAAAATTCTTATGTTAATGTTAATGTCTCTGGCGGGCAGTAAAACAAAAAGTGTTAATATTATGAAATATTAATTTAAATATCATTAAATTAATTAAAACTGTTTAAAGTTGGGAATTAAAAAAAAACAAAATGTCAAGAAGAGGAAGAAAAAATAGGTATTTAGGAATTGTGTTAATACACTAGTTAACAAATATTTTTGGGCACTGGCTATGATTGTCAATATCGCTGTCTAGATACTTAATTGAATGCAATATATATGGCAATTTGAAGTATATTTTAGAAAATTAAAATTTATTTACATTTACTCATATTAAAGTTAAAATTGATGAGATAATTTTTTTTCGAACAGCAATAAGAAATTACACATTTCATATACTAAATATCCCAGCAAAAAATAGTGCATACCCAGAAGCGCTTACGGAAGGCATTATTTAATTACGAAGCGCTTCCAAAGCAAATCAAATGATTTTTGTTCGCGATGTCCCACTTGGTATGTTTCTTTTAAGCAGGTTAAAAGAAACTTCTTTCATGCTCTCTTAGAAGCAACAAATTTATGCCTTCTTAGGCATTGTATTTGTATGTTGACAACATTAATGTTTCATTCTTTATTGCTTCATTGTAAGCATTATTTTCTGCTTCAAAGAAGGTATTTTGGGAAGCACTACAGAATGCCTTCAATAATTGCTTTATAGTATGCAAGGCGGTGAAGCGCTATTTTGGAAGCATACAAATGTAGTTACTGCTTACCAAATTCATGTTATTTTTTGCTGGGATATATTAAAATCGTTAACAAAAACAATACCACTGAAAACCGCTGGAATTAAAAATAAAAGTCGAAAAAATTGTGTGAAATGAAAAATTGTGCTTAGAAAGACAAAACATATTTAGAAAAAAAGGACCATAATATTGTAAATTTTCAACCGATTTTAACAAATGAAGGCTCATTTTACTAAGGGCAACATATAAATTTATGAATATTGTAGTTTGAATAAAAGATTCGAAAAAAAGCCATCGTAAAAGTTGAAAAATTTAAAAAAAAAAAAAAAAAAAATTAATTACTAAACAATGGCCCACTTATCATCAAAACTCATAAATGCTTTAATAACTTTTTTAAGAAAAAGTTTAACATAATAGTATGATATATCTAATTCACAGCAGTTTATTAAACTTTAAGAAAAAAAAAATACCCTATTGTGTTAGTTTCCCAAATAATCAAGTTCGAGGTCTGATTTATTTTTAAAGTATTTTATATATATAAAAATTCCTTAATCCTGCCAATATTTCGAATACCGTCGCTATTCATCTTCCGGGCTTATATTCAAATGGAAAAAGGTCGATAAAAAAACATTTTTAGAAAAACTTAAGTTGGGATGGATTTTTATAAATATATTTCGACCTTTTTCAATTAAATTTTGTGTTATTTTTAGAGTTATTCTAATCAGGTTTTCAAAACGTAAATAAAAGACTTTTTTATTTCATTTTTCGTATTCCTACGTTTCGTCGGTATTTTCCGACATCCTCAGGGATTCGTTTTTTATTAAACATGGCAACCATGTAAATATAAAGATAATAACCACTAAGAAATATCAACAATAATAAACTTAACATTAGAATAATTTCACTTACAATTAGTCTTCTCGTCAAATTTACGTAATAGTTTGGGATTGTGTGGGATTGTTTGCTCGTAGACTGTATTAAAAGCAGTGCAATTCAGACCTCGAGCTTGATTATTTGGAAAACTAACATTCTAGGAAAAAATTCGAATAAAATTTAAAATTTAATTAGAACTCTAATGTCTTAATAAATGTAAAAATAATTGGCATATTTTGTGGTACGCATCTTGGGCGAACTTTATTTATTATTATACTGGTCTAAAACATTATGGATTTTGTTAAACATCAATGTATATTTCATAAAACTTATATTTCAGCATAAAAGCTTTCCATTTGCGTAAATTGCCACAAATTAATTTGTGTTTTTTTTTTTTTTTTTTCTTATAGTTTTACCAATAGAATGATAGAAAAATCCTGTAGTTGAAGTAAAATTTTTTATTGGTCGTCCATTTTTTGAAAAAACGCAAAATTGAGATGACAAAATCATTCGATAAATAACCATTCTGATGCGAATGTCAAACCATATATAGATGTTTTTAAGCATTATGGATTTTCCCAACATAGCAATTATTTTAAAAGTGAATTTATTGCAGCCATATTTCAAATTGTAGTAAAAATATTCGATATCCTAAAAAAACATTTAATTTTGCTACTAAAATTTAGTGTAACTGCGTTTTTGAAAAGTGCTATTAACCGCTTTAAATCCTAAAAACCATTTTTTTTTGGTACTAAAATTTAGTGTAACTGCATTTTTGAAAAGTGCTATTAACCACATGAATAAAAATACGAAATTATTGTCAAAACTATTAAAAGTTTCGTAAAATGTACAAATTTTCATTTATTTTACAAAAAATTTGGTTATTTTGACAATTTTTCGTCATTTTACACATGGATTATTATCAGTGCATGCTAAAATACATTCTTGTGCAACATTTTTCGTTTTTCTATTTTGTTTGTTGCTTACATTTCTGCAGTTTTGCAATTTCTTTTTTTTTTGTAGCACGATCAATCATAAACCAAACGAGTTTTCAATACAATGGGTTGCCTCTGCGCACACTGAATAAAAGGTATCATACGTATGCGTTTTAATTCACATATTTTGTTAAAAATAATATGACATTAATTAATAACACGGTGCTACAGTGAAAAAAAAAACTTGTAAAACGACCTAGCGTGCGTTATAGGTCATGTTGAGTACATTACAAATTGTGTCAAAAAATTTCAGAAACACCCTCAAATTCAGAAGTTATTCCAAAAAAAAACCGTTTTCAGTGATGTTCGTCTACTTATCGACCTGAACCTCAGTCAGGTTTTGTCCGATTTAAATTTTTTTAACGGGTTTGGAAAGAAAACTGATTACGCTTTAAAATGACGTGCATTTTTTGATACATTTGTAAGTTGTAAGTATTGTTTTTATTAAGAAAATCTACAAAAAAAAAACGAAAAGTTATAACCTTTTTTGATTTTAGTAGCTTTTCATTGCTTATTTTAATATGAAAGCTTTTAAAAATTTATACCAACGTATAAAGAAAATTTAGTTCTTAACAAAACATGGTTTTCATTTTTCAAATCGGATGAAAATTGTAAAAGTTATTCAACTTTTCATTAACACCTGTTTTTAACTATATATGTTAACTTAGGCTGAGCTATTTGTACATTTTTTAATTTACGTTTGTAAGTCAAGTGGTTTACCAAAAGAAAAGTCTGCAATCCCAAAATTTTTACTTTAGTAACTTTTGCAAATATAAACCGATTTTAAGAAATAATATCTCGTCTTTTTCTATATAAAATTGTCTTTAAAATACAGTGCAAAAAAGGATAGGTTTTCATAGAAAAAAATTAAAATAACTCTTATTGAATTTGAAAAATTAGGAAAAAAAATAAAAAAAAATGAAAAACTTTTGATAAACACTTTCCTAATTTCTTGGAATATATATTTTATGAATACATTTCACGAAATTCTTTGCCTTTCCAAAACTGTTTAAAATTTTGAAATCGGTCAAAAAATGTGTCATTTAGAGGTACTCAAGTTCTACGATCTACCCTAAAACAGTTTTTTGAAAATAACTCAAAATTTTGAGGATGTTTCAAAATTTTTAAAAACGGTATTTGTATGTCCTCACCTAGGCCTACAACCCCCCACTAGGTCGGTTTTCAAGTTCTGACAAAAAGTGTTTTTTTGTAGCAGTGCGTAATTTATGCACATAAATTACACACTGCTATTTTTTTTTCTTATTTTTTTTTTTTTTTTTTTCAAAAATAAGTTAATTTTTTTATTATTTTGTAAACTAGTGTTGCCACTTATTCATCAAAGGCATATTTGGTTAAAAGATTTAATTCCGAGCAATATATAACCCAGAAACTATTAATTTTCATATATAATTTCTAAAAAAAATATGTATCAGAATAAAAATATATAAACTGTTTCATCTTCAAGCTAAATAATACCAACTTAAACGTTTCACTTTATGCTATTTATCTTTTTTTTTTAATTCCTAATGCGATTAAAATTCACAAAACTCAATTTCTTTTGAACAAATAAACACAAAATGCATTATAAGAATATAAAGCACTTAATGTTTCACATACTTGTTCTTTTATACTATTTGCTAAAAGTATTCAGGATTTTCAATAATACAAGCAAATCCAACAACCTATGTATTTATCGAAATCGGAAATGTTTAAGATTTCAAAAAAATGTTTGTTATAAAAATACCGGAACGCAATTGAAACTTAAAACGCTTATTGGCGCTGAATTTTTTTTATTATTCATAAAAGACTTTAAAATAGCCAGTAAAACTTTGGTAATGGGTCCGATAAAGTAATGCATTACCTTGTAATGTGTACTCCTAACCTGTATCATTATTTTCCAACAAGAAGTAATGAGTTACGGATAATTGAACACTCATGGATTACCTTGTAATGATACCTCATTATATGTTACATTACTTCAAAACATAAAATAATGACTTACCGATCATCAATTACATAATGCATGAATTATAAACGTAAAGTAATTATTAATATATATTTTTGAAAATCTATTTATAAACACATTACTTTGTGATTTTTGTAAGCATGATATCACGAACGAAAACACAAAGCACAACAACTCATTTACATTTTAAGCAATAAATTATTATATGTATCGATAGATTTAAATACCAGAGACCCCATGTTCGAATCCCAGCATGAGCACGTAATTTATTTAAAAAAAAAGTTATATATTTAATTAAAAAAAATATTTTTAAAAAATTTTTTATGCATTTTTTTATGAAAATTTATTTATAGACACATTACTTTTTCCCACCATGTAACCATATAAGTAACCAGTTACTTTACCCTCTACAAAGTTTTTTTATACATTTTTTAATTCGGATTGAAAACCTATTGAATTTTAACGGAAAATCTGAACATTCAGAAACTGTTTGACTTGGCATATAAGTAGGGGAAAGGCTTGTAGGTTGCCACCCCTTAGCTTTTTTGCCCATAACTCATCACAAAATAAGCGTAGTGTTGTCATATTCCTACACACTAGAAATATGTAAAAAGTCGACTTTTAGATTTTTCAACTTCTGTAAAAAATTTAAAATTTGGCTTTTCGACTTTGTTGTTTTTTCAAAAGTCGACATTTCGACTTTTCGTATAAACATTTTTAAGGCTAGCAGGTTGTCATTCCTTAGCTTTTTTTCCAGAACTCATCACAAAATCAACGTATTGTTGTCTTTGTTGTTTTTTTAAAAGTCGACTTTTCGACATTTTTCTAAGTAAAAGTCGTTTAATCGACTTTTTGTATGAACATTTTTAATTCGCAAAAAAAACTTATCTTTTACATTGTTTTGGGGAATATTAATTATCATCTTAATTTAGAATATACACTGATAATAATCCATGCGTAAAAATACAAAAAAAAATTCAAAATAGTCAAAAATTTTATAAAAGAAATGCTTTATTTATTTATATAATGATACAGAACCCGAATTTCATTAACGTTAAAATAGTCTTTTAACAAATTTTCTAAAACTTACCCAATGTTAAAGACATTTTTCTCCATTTCACTATTAAATAAAAATTCCTGTTTTACCAAAAACCCCAAAAAGTCATTCCAAAACATTAAAATCTTAATGTCAGTAAACAAAAAAGTTTTGTACTATAAATAAGACTAATCTCAACAAGCAGATTACCAAAAGCATAAAATCATTTTAATCAGTCCACAGTTAATGAGATTTAAAGTTCCGAATGAATTTTTACACTTGAGGTTTTCTACTTTAGTGTACTGATGTTCACAGTGTAAGGAAATGGGTGACTACTATGGCTATAACCAAATCTTGGCCCTAGCACAACGCGATGGCGAGTGTTGTGTTTTTTTTCTAAAAAAAAAGTTTATTGGGTCAATTTGGAATAAAAACCTCACCCCCAAATACAAATTTTTAAAATCTTCCAAAAAAAATATAAAATTTTTTTTTATATTTATAGTAAAACAGCGCATTCATTCCCCTTACCACAAATTTTAAATACTCAATACAGGTTGATATATTGATATAAAAAAAAAAACTATTTGCGTTTTTTGGATAAATAAATAAAAAAAAAATAAAAATCTGATTTTCAAACTTTACCCTCGTTTTTTGAGTGAACTTTTTTGACAACTGCGAAAAAGTAATACCATTTTTAGTGAATTTTTATTGTTGATCTATAAATTGTGTGTGAGTTGTTGGTTAGTTCGGTTAAAGATCATGAATATTTTTCCATATCAACAGAAAAAATTATAATTTTATTTGTGATAATTTACTTTAATTAACAGAAAAAAACACTTAGAAAAAAGTTATTTGACACCTGCATGAATGGAGTTAACTTTCTAGCCCGCAACGGCCTTCATCAACATTCTTCGTGCCTTAAAGTGTTAAATTGTAAACATCATCTATTTAACTCAACTAGTTAAGTTAAAAACATACCGTGACTTAGTTTGAGTATGACGAAATTTACTGCGAACTTGTTTTCTATAAAGCTATGTTTAGTTGTTAATTATTACCACAGTTGCCAGTTCAACTAATTAAGTTGAAAATTTGACTGGCAGTTATTTTCAAATGTCATCAAAATTTATCCTTTACATTGTAAGTGAAGAAATATCAAACATTGAAGATTTTATTCGTTTTTTTCAACATATGTCGAGCATATATATTAAGCGAATATTTGCACTGTACCTTGTGAGTGGTTAATTTTTTAAATAATTTTTAAACAATTACGTATTTTTAAAGCAGAAATTCCCTGAGTGCGTTAACTACTATTGTTACATCGATTCCAGTCGGCTTTTAGGGCATTACACCACTGAAATGCGGAATGCAGTGGCAACCTACAAGCCTATACCGTATATAATTATATTTATACTAAATCATAAAAATATTTCAAAGTCGCTTGTAATTTTCGAATTTCATATACTTTTTGTACATAGTGTATGCATATAGAGCAACTATTAACATAAACATAAAATTCATAAGTAGATTAAAGTCAAGTTGTTTTAGAAGTAAAAGTAGCAATGAATATTATAAAGTCATATTAAAATTAAAACTAAATTATCGCAAATGATTTTTAAACGCAAAACTTATAGAAACAGATATTGTAAGACTAAGCGCAGGCATACATCGCATATTTAAGAAATATAACAGAGGCTTGGGAAGCGCATTCAATTTATTTTTGACATTTGTAAGAAAAGGAGTTTCTTTTTGCTTTAAAGTTCTTTCTTTAAATTTCAAATTTTTAATAAATTGTATATCAGAAATCATTTTAAACCATTTTTGTTGATATTTATCGAATTTGTAGTTTTTTTTTAATCAAGACTTGTTGAATTTTGTTATAAATCCAAAAGAAGACTAGGTAAGATATCGTAGTTTTTAAACGAATACATTCGTTGGTTTAAAAAATATTAAGTTCTTTTTAAGAAATCATCCATTATTTGGAGATTCCACTGCTCATTTTAATCTCATTTCAAAACTTATGTTGAGTACATTGATTTTTATGCAATAATATGAACTTCCTTATGCTGATTTGCATATGTTTTATATGTAAGTTTTTTTTTATGCGATTTCAAGATACATCAATTCTCTTACATTGTTCTCTTTGTATTTCAAATACCATTTTTCATTGATGCCGTTTTGCTGGAATAAGTTTTCCATAGTTTTTCTATTTATTTTATTCACACACATAATGTGACATGAAATCTACATAAACTGAATATTTTTCTTCTTTTTAGTTTAAGTATTCGTATGTAAATGTTTAAATTGACATGTTATCTAAGTTTATAAATACTTAATATGATGTTAACATAATGAAAATCTACAAACAGATGTTTTAAAAAGAAATAACTGATATAGGGAAGTGGTATTATAATATAGGAAAAAGCTAAGAAGAAATTAAAGTTAATGGAAATTTAAATCAAAGGTGGTTTATGCAAATGAAAATGAGGCTTATAATAAACTTAATATATAAACTATTTTCTAAGAGGTTTAAGTGTTAAATGTAAATTTATATGTTATAAATCATAGAAATTATAAAATTTGTTAGTAAAGTTTGAATGTCAAAAATTGTATACCCAACAGCCATCATTCGCGTCATTTTTTCATATATATTTTGTTTAATTTATCGAAATTTTATTGCAAAGTCATACATTTTTTTAAAGAACATAAATCTACACAAAATTGTCTTCAATTTAAGTATAATAATGTCTGTGTTTGTATCAGGGCTTTGCACGGATATTGCAAAGAAGTTGAAAATTTTACATTTTTAGTTTTATCCTTATAAATTGTATCCAAGTTAAAAATTTAATCTTTGTGCCTAAATCAAACTTTCTAATACCGATCACAAAAAATTACAACTAAAATACACAATAGGATCTCATTTGATAGATCGATATTTATTCTAGTCATTTAAATTTATTTTCATCGGGATAAACATTAATTGCATTTATAGTAATTAAATGTGCTAAAGTCCCAAAACTTATTTAACAAATTGTGAAAAACAATCTGATGTAGGCGTGTCCCTATCCGGATTTCATTCCTGCCCAAGGAAATCTTCAGGGGACTTTGTTATTAGAATTTCTAGAGATATTTGTTATGTTAAATCACAAACTCAATGAGAATTTCTTGTCCTCGTCTAGGAGCGAGATTCAAAATTTAAAATATCAAAGACAAAACAAAATCAACAACAAAATATTGTCACAATTGGCTTTGTCATCTTCCAAATACTACTCTGTTTTTTTGACAGACCTAGCAATGTAGTGACGTTTATTCAAGTAAATCAACAATAGAAAATCATATGTTTTCTATTAGTGTCAGTTACATTTAAATTTGCACTAGCACCTGCATATTTGTCCATATTAGTCCAAGTTTATCTCAAAATTTGGGAATCCAGTAATATCCTTCAAATGTATTACTGGATTAAAGAAGACCACAATTATTTCCAAAATTGGTTGATCCAAAAATATCTAATTTAAGATCCTGATGGCTCCTAAAATATCCCATGGGATTAATTTAGATATACGTGGATCTCTTAGATGCAAAAAGATAAATCATTTTTAGTGGATCCAATGAAGTTTTTTGTGTTTAAATAAGATTTACTTAAATCCCACGACATAAATTACTTTTAATAAAATTTAAAAAAATTATTTTCAATTTATAACGAGCTTTCAACCTCCGTATATTTACAAAAGTAAAGCAAATCAAACATATTAGCTAGGTTGATACTAGTATTTCGATCTGGCTTAAAAAATTATATAATATAATTATTATATTATATTATATAATTATGTATGGTGTTATATATAACAATATATAATTATGTCTTATATGAATAAAAAATATTAATGATGTTGGGTCATCTACAATCATATCTCAAACTAAATTGTAAATCTTGTGTCATATATCTAATCTTGCACAATTATATCTAACATAATTTTATGTCATATATATATAAGCATATCTCCTTTCCCACACAAAAATATTTTTTATAAGACCCCGGATAAAAATTTTAATATGAAGTCTAATATAATTGTATCTTATTTGATAAGTTCCCATACATAAACACATACAAATTAGTCAAAAAAATGGGTCATATACACGTATATAATTATATCAAATTAGATATAATTTGATAAAAATATATTATATTATCTCAAACTAGATATAATTTGATACAATTTTTTTCCGAGATTTGTCCATATCCAGGACATTTAATTATATCTAATTAGATATAAATATATCTGATTTTTCATAACATTTTAGCCGATAGTAGGTAATACTTCTGTAACTTGAAGTTATGCTTAAACGTATTTAAGTTAAAAATTTAAATTTCTAGAAATCCACAATTTTGAAACCCCATTTTTTTTTAATGAAACATAACGAAATTTTTATAAATTATCCAGAAAAAATTAAGTGTTTCAAAAAAGTAACTATTTTTTTATTTGAAATTATATAAAAGAAATCACGTGAAAATGATTTCGTTATAAAATGAATATGGTTACATGTGAAGCTAGATGTATTATAGTCTTAACTTGCAGCTTACTTAATTTGATATTGAACTTTACCAATATATGTATGGTATTATTTATAATGCTATATAAAATGATATGTAAATTATTTTCAATTTGACGTCACAGATCGTCACAGTTAGATCGATTAGAGAAAATGTTGATAAAATGAATGATGATCTCAATAGAATATATGTGTGGGCAACAGCAAATGGGCTTTGTTTAAATCCAAAAAAGTCAAAGTATTTGGTGATTCATAAAAAAACTGTTAATCCAGTTATTGAAGATGAATTTTTAATAAATGGTTGAAAAAATAGTACCGGTTCAGACTGCAAAAAATCTGGGAATAACGTTCAACAAATATTTAACTTGGACAAACCACGTGAACACACTAGTTGGTCAAACTTACATTAAGTTAAGATCCTATGGTCAACTCAATTTTTTACTCCCCTAAGAATAAGAATACTTCTCGCTAAATCCTATCTGATTCCTGGATTGATTTATGGGTGTGATCTTTTTGCAAATTGTGATTATGCAAGCAAACGCAAGTTAAATGTCTTGTATAATAACATAGTAAGATATGTTTACGGTTTAAAAAGGTTTGACCATATTTCATTATTTACAAAAAACCTCTATGGAGTATCTTTTGATGATCTTTTAAAAATTCGGGTGCTTATATTCTTACATAAAATTATTTATACTAAAAATCCTCAATATCTATATGCCAATTTACTCTTTGCCAGATCACTCAGGGGTAGAAAACTTATACTCCCAAGCCATCGAAATCTTGTGTCTGAATGGCAGTTCTATCTAAATGCTACGCGTCTTTGGAATACTCTCCCACAAAACCAACAACTAAACAGCAATGCAAAAAACTTTAAACAATTTTTATTTAATTTTTTTTTCGTAATTTTAATATTTTTGTGAACGCTATTATAACATTGATCCGTGCAATTGATTGTAATTTTTATAATTTTTATAATTTTTATATTTTATAATTATATTTAAAGTTAATGGTTGATTTAATAATTTAATATTTTGTTTTGCCAAACTTTAATATTTAACATTTTGCATTCCTATACTATAAATATAAGATTAAATCTTGTTGTATAGGAAATAAACAAGTAAACAAATAATAAATAAATAAATAAATAAGATAGTTTAATAATAATTAGCATGGGACCATATATAATCATATCAATCACTACATATATTTGGATTATTATTATATGGCTTATGTAATAACATATGGAGTAAGATTTGGAGACATATAATAAAATTCTCTCAATAAAAATTATCAGATGTATTTGTATATAACTATATAAGACGTAATGTGACTTCATTCAAAACCAGATATGAATTAATCATATTAAATATGACTAGATATAACTATATTTACCGGGGACAGTATATGTTATTATATCTTAAATTAAAAAGCTTATATGTAACCATATATGATTACATATTGTGTTATATATGAGAATGTATCATTATATATGACAATAGATCTATCATATCTTATTATGTATAGCATATATGCTTTATATCTGATTTTATAAAGGTCAATATATAATATCTGATTTTATAAAGGTCGCTATATATGTTTCCACATAAAAAGCATATAATAAGATGTGGCCATGAATGACACCATATTTAGTCACACATTTTAATATTATTTAAGATTAAAAAACGTAAGACCATATATAAATGTTTTTACTTGAAATAATTTTTGTATTAAAATTTGCAAATCCATTGAAAATATCTGGAAATATTTAAACTAATTTTCCACATGCTTGAAATATCAAAATAAAAAAAAATATAATATTAATTTTACTAATATTTTTATTTTAAAATTTTTATATCAATAGAACATGTTCGGTCTTCAAAGTTTAGTAACGTCATGATGATTGTTAGGAAAGGACGATAACCACGTGCTTGATTATTAAGAAAACAAGAATGGAGCAAAATTAATGATTAATAGGTTTTTTGTTAAAGTTCTGCCTATTATGGAGGCTTTAACTTTTATAAAACTTCGGGTTCTGATGAGAGCTTTAGCCAGATCGAAATACTAGTATCACCTAGCTAATATATTTGATTTGCTTAATTTTTGTAAATATACGGAGGTTGGAAGCTCGTTATAAATTGAAAATATTACTGCTGCAGAATTTGCTACTTTTTGCAGAATCTGTCTTGTATTACAAATTTTCTAATAGATTTAAGTACGCTGAGTTTAAATCTGTCAAAAAATTTTGTTTTTTCATTTGTAGTTTTTATACATACTCCATTTTTTTTTTTTTATAAACAAATTTTTTTCTTTTCTGAATATTCAAGGATATTTTCAATGGATTTGCAATTTTAATACAAAATGAGTGGGCTCAGCGGAATGTTTAGTTTACGTATAGTTGTAAAGATTTTAATTTTTTAGCACACATCAAATTTATAAGGATAAAACGAAACATGAGCAATTTTCAAATTCCTTGCAATACCGGTAAGCTATACTGAAACAAAGATCGACATGATTGTACTCAAAGGAGAGATAATTTTCTGTAGATTTCTATTCTTAAAGAAAATTCATGGGTTTGCCGTTAAATCTAGAAAAAATAAGTAAAATATATAACAAAAAAATTGAATCATGATGTAAATATAAAAATCCGCAATATTTTAAATACTACAAATTAGGAAAATGAAAAACAATTTTGACAGATTTTGATTTGATGTAATTCAAAGACAGGTTCTGCAAAAAAGTTTAACTTTGTTACCTTACTTTTTAAATATAATTATACCAATTATCGTTAGTTTACTGTAATAATATAAATACTTTAATATGTTGTTATTCTTTCCCTAGCCATAGTTAAGAACACAACAACTTGTTAGCCAAATTATATAGATATTAACAATAAATTACACACCTGAATACAATACATGTCACGATAACCAACACAATCTATACAATAAACATTGTCAATGACAATGAATGTCCGGTAACAAATAGCCAAGGTGCTAAATGATTTGATAACTTACACTTAGGAACACCCAAACATAAAAATAAAAGGATATAAAGGAAAACACCAACAGTAGCAACAACAATATATAACATACGATAAATGCTAGCTGTTGTAACAATACGAAACAGAAAATACCAGAGGGAAGTTGTAAAAATAAAAAAAAGAATAAGTTTTTTGAAACACACATACCATAAAACAGACAACTGATATACAATTTTCAATAGAAAACAGTGGTTTTGTGGGAAAAGAATTAAAACAATAGTTTTAAAGCTTTTATATTGTCTCCACTGCTTTACAATTATACCAAGAAATTAGATCATATTAAGTTTAAATTTTAATAGAGTTAATATTTCCTTTGCAAAACCGTGTTTAAACTTGAAAAGCTGTATGAACTGAAAATTTAAAGCTTTATTTTATCACAAATGTTTAAATTTTTGTATTAAAAATACAAAAATTGCTTTTTCGCACTTTCCATATTTTCATATATTTAGTTAGAATATACGATATTATATTGTCACAGTAGATCTTATTTGTTGCTTTTTAAAAGTTTCATAATCTTCATGATAGACAAAATAATTGTTTCATATACATTACCCTAATCTTTAGTTGACGGCAAAAGAAAACGATAACATCATATTAGATTTTAACCTTGAGATAGAACAATATTCCAACTAATTATATGAAAATAGAGAAAGTCAGAAAAAACAATTTTTGTATTTTTAATACAAAAATTTTAACAGTTTTGAACAATTAGCATACCACGGCTCTTCACATACAAACATTGTTTGTTGGGGATATATGTTGTTTTTACAAATTATAATACAACAAACACACATATTACATATAATGATATACAAAGTACTATACGGCATAAAAGCCCTATTTTGAAATTAAAAATTAATCCCTTAAACCCCACCCACAAATATGATTGATGCATTAATCTGCTAGAGAATCTTCCAAAGAAGAGATTGATACCATAATCTTGGATAAGCTCCTCCTACTTCCTGAGATATGTCCATCCCACACATTGTTACTTTCACAAAATACAGCTAAAAAGTCAAAATCTGGGAGCTCGATTTTCACCGTAGACGTATGGTCTAGTGGACTTTTTTGCTCAGTACAATCCCAAGAATCAGAAACGCAAAGTGCCCATTAAGATGTTCAAATCGCCCCACCCTAATGTACACTCATAATAATCCATGCTAAAAATACGAAAAAAATGTCAAAACAACAAAAAAATTTGTAAAATGAACAAATTTTCGTTTATTTTACAAAATTTTTGGTTATTTTGACATTTACTTGTATTTTTGCGCATGGATTATTATCAGTGTAATGTCTCGGTTTGAGTTAAGCCAATTATGGTTTTTATTTTATCTTTACAAAATCAAGAAATTGTATATTCTTAAACAAGTTTTTAAAAGCATAAATACACAGATAGAAATTAAGTGGACGAAAAATTATGAAAATCTTCTTTTTTAAACATTAAAAAACAAATGACAATGTTAGTTGAATTTACTGAAATGTAAGTCGTTCTTTCTTTAAGTGAAATTTCATTTGTTTTTGACTATATTTGCAGTCCGCTTTTCCTACATAGTATTCTAAGTGTAAGCTTCCTAAATTGCTGAAGTTTAAATGCCAAAAACTCTATTGTTTTAAATTTCTCGAAACCACTGTATCTTCACTTCCAGCACAATTTTCAACAAATTTTATATTTTCCTTTGGTAACAACTGTATGGATTGGTCTACAGCTTTGAAGGCGTCTGAAGTTAAAGTGTGAAAATGGTCAATTAAAAGGAATTGTTAAAGCTTTGACTTTATATCAAATAACCATCGTAAAACTCAGACAAACCTGTCTGGCTGATGCCAAAACAACAAGGTAAGTAACCATATATAACACTTTAAACTAACTACCTGCCTTACTCAATGCACAAACACACATTCGCAGAATTAAGTAAAAGCACACACAAACAAACACACATTAACCTCACACACTCACTCACACACACACAAACTGACCTAAATGCCGTTAACAGTTAGACATGGCACACATAATAAATACTTTGAACGAAAATTACACGGAATAAAGCGCTAAACTACACTTTAACTCATAAAACTTGATAACGCGAAAATGAGAGGAACTCTCTATACTTTTTGAGCACAGTTCATATTGAGGCCAATGTTTGACATTAATTGCTATAATTAAAAGCACACAAAGTTGACAGCACCAATACATATTCAAAAGTTAATTGTGTATGATTGCGTACGACACAATACATTCAAGCTGTTGTTCGTTAACCTCTCAATGGCCAATTAAATTCTATGTGACATTAAGTACAAAGTCGATTCTTTTTGACCATTATCACATAGATTGACTTATCATCATCATCATGCTCTTCATTATTACTTCGCTATTTAAACATTGACTGAAAGAGGCTGCCAATAACAGTAATCATTAGTATTAAAAAGGTCAAAGGTTTAATAAATTTTGGAAGTTTAAAAATTTAAAAAATTAGTTTGGACATATGTTAGGTTAGGTTAGGTCGGAGTGGTGGCCGGCCCCGTGATCACCAGCACACTTAGACTCTGAGGTCCGTTGTGATGCCACGAGACGGACGGATTACCGATCAGACTCCACCGTTGAACCAGTTAGAGCTCCTTACGAAGCTAAGGAGGTGCGGAATACCAGCACCTGAAAGATCCCCAAGATCGTGAAAGAACGCCGATCCTCCTCCTCCTCGTCCCCGCAGCTCCTACAGAAGTCAGGCGATAACACCCCCCAACCTACGAGCGTGCCTGCCAATAAGACAGTGGCCGGTTATCACCGGAACCATGTTAGAGATTTCCCCCTGGAAAGCGACAGGAGCGCCTTCGTTCGCCACAGATCTAGAGCCGGCCAGATGTGCCTTGTCACCACACAAGTCATGCCATTAGCCCACCTAAGGTCAGTCGCCCTCTCGGAGTAGAGCCGATTGTTCAGCTTACAGGTTGCTGGGGGAACACCAACTCCAGCAAATTCCGCAGGAACTCGCAGGGTGGTTCCTATCCTTGCAAGCTCATCAGCTCTACAGTTCCCTGGTATGTCCCTGTGCCCCGGGACCCAAACGAGTCGAATGTCAAACTGCTTGGCCATCTCATCCAAGGATGCGCGGCAGTTAAGGGCAGTTTCCGTAGTCAGAGACATTGACCCCAGGGACCTTACCGCGGCCTGACTGTCAGAAAAGATGTTAACGCTCGTCGTGGACAGGACTTTCCGTCCGAGCCAAGCGGCAACCTCTCCTATCGCTATCACCTCAGCCTGAAAACGCAGCCTCAGAGTCCAGTTCCAGACCGAGCTCCTCCGAGTAGACGCCGAGACCGACTCTCCCGCCGCGCCCCGATCCGTCCGTGTAGAAATTGACGCCACGTCTCCTTGGGCATATGTTAGTAATACAACTTTAAATAACACTGGAGGACAAAAACATAATTTTTAAAAATGAATAAGGTTATGACCAACAATTCTATGTATTTCAGGCATGCTGATTTCCATACGTATTTTACTTTTCGATCTACACAAAATTACTTTCCACAAAATAACTTTAAATGTTTGGTGTATTTAAATACAGTTTTTTATATATAAGTTTTTAAAATGCAATCAATCCGATTCGTTTCTGTTGAAATGTAAGGACCTTCCCCGTATTATTATTTGCGCTGTTTAGCGGTTTTTCTTATTTTTCCCCCATTTTTAAGGTTTAGTTGAATTTTATCGTTAAACTAACCAACAATTGACCTTAAGAAACGGTCATGCAGTAGAAAGATCCTATTAGCAGGAGCTGTTTCAGCAAAAAAAAAAACAATAACTTCAATATGGTGCCTCATAGAAGATCCTATTAGGAGGAGATGTTTCAGCAAAAAAAAAAAAAAAACAATAACTTCAATATGGTGCCTCATATGCAAAACGTACGATTTTGCAAAAATTTTATATGGCAGCATAGCTTTCCGAACCCAAAGTCCATCTTTTAGTATTATATGTGAATACCTTTGAAAAGTATATGTAAAATTTTTATATTTGAAAAAGTTTTTCTAACAAAACTTCTACTTATGCGACAAATATGTACCAAAGCGGAGAACTTTTGCAAATATAAACTTTTGCAAATATAAATGAAAACTTTTGCAAATATAAACATTTTACAAGTTTGATATAATATTTATTAAAAATAAAAATTATGTTTTTTCGACCTTTAATTGTGCAATGAAAATGAAAATTATTTAAGTTCGAAGACATACTCTATATTTCTTTAGTAGGATATTGTCCTAACAAATAATCTATAGAGTTTTTTGTTTGCATAATTTATTAATTTACCACTTTTAGGATTGTGTTGATAGATCTATTTCATTTCGGAAATTTGTAGGTTCCCATCATTAGAACACGTTTTGAAAGAAGTGAAGGAATGTGTTGATAGAACACGTTTTGAAAGAAGTGACAATCCCGTGCAAAACATCAAACATTCATATAAACTAATTTTCTTACTAAATGAGAACTAATATGAGCTCGAAGTTAGAGATTATCACCATATTTTATAAATCACTTAACAGCGATTTTAATTTTAAGCTTTGGGAATCAAATATGTAGTTTAAATATTAATACTGTTCTTGTCCTTACACATAGAAAAATGAAGTGGCAACCGAATTGAAAAGTGTATTTTGGTGTCTACAACCAATAAATTTGTTTAGTATAGCCACATTTAAATGTGTTTTCTGAATATTTTAGGTGTTGCAGCTAAAATACAGTCGTGTTAACCGAATTTTGTTCTAGAAACCAAATTGTTTTCTGTGTGTAGATTTCAACAGAAAGAAATCTGATTAATTACATTTTCAAGCTGTTGTATATGAAAACAGCATGAAAATGCGTCCAACTTTAAAGCAATTTTGCGGAAAAACTATACCACAATTGAAAAAAAAAAATAAAATACACCGTTAAAATCAGCATGCCCGAAATATATAAATTGTTGTTTAGAATCTTATTAATTTGTATGATATCATGACGTATAATTTATTAGCCCCATACTTACAAATATAGTTGTTTTAGCCATAAATTGTTATTGTTGGGATTTTAGGGATTTATTTTCTTATTGAATGACCAGTTAAGTGGTGTTATTACACTTTTTAAATTATAGCCTTATATTTATTGAAATCTCTTTAAAGCTTATAAGCTTTTTAATGTCGTTGGGAGAGTGAGATAATAATGGTCATCTTTTTAGACAGAGTCTGCATTGATTTGTAGTTTAATATCAAATACAAATGAATAATATTTTAGACAATTTTCGTTTATTTCTAAAGACACTGCACATTAGGCAAATTGCCCTTTTATGTTGGTGTCAATTAAATCACTTGCTTTTTTTTTTTTAAATACATTGGTATCGCTGATAGAGATTTTTTTATTACACTATTCAACAAATTTCAACTTTTTGCAAAACCTCTGTTTGTAATACATATTTTCCAGTAGGCTTTAGAGGGTCTTCTTGTTTTTTTTTTTACATGATTTTACCTTAGGTATAAAAAAATATTATACTAAAATTATTTTTAGAAATTTGAAACAGTTCGGGAAATACAGTCATTTTTAAGCAGCAATGGTTTTTCCAAAATGAGGCATTCATTGTGTGCCAGAAAATTTAACTTAAAACTTAAAATCGTTTTTCTTGAAGTTTCTCAAGTTCTACTGAAACGATGTTGATGACTTAGGGCTTAATCGATGCAGAATTAACGTGGATATCGTCCCATGCTCAATCATTTGGAAAAAAAAATATTTACTCTTTGTTTTTTACACTAGAATAAAAATTTGTAAAATATCGACTTTTTATTTTCAAACGGCCGCCGTTTTGATAAATTTTTTTTTTTATGATTGTTTTAAACTTTAGATGTAAGTTTACAATTAAGTTTTTGATGAACAACTTTATATTTGCGGTTGCCGGGTTGCAGATGTTGTTCGCTTGATGGTTGGAAATTTGTGATTATGTTTTGATGACAACTCAATTGATTGCAGTTTTTTGACATGCTGGTCAAACGTCATTAGGTGGAAATGGTTAGTGTTGGCACCTTTGGTACAATTGGTTGGTACCTTTTGTTCACTAAGTGAACAAAAGGCATTCGTATCAACCAATTCCCCGTTTTCCGTTTTGCTTTAAGATAACCGTAAGGTGTAACACACCTTTTTTTGACAGACCCTACTTTGGAGGCCGAGAACTTTTTAAACAGCCCACTTAATTTTTTATATTTCTTAAAAATTGTGCAACCAACTACAAAAAAACAGAATTTAAAAATCTTTTGAAATTTTCTTTCCACAAGTTTTTAAAAAATTCAGCCGTCCAAACAATCAAAACCCTTAAGTACGCTAAATCCAAATCTGTCGAACATTTTTGTTTCTCCATTTGCAGTTTTTTGAAATATCACCCCATTTTTTTTGCTTAATTTTTCGAAATTTAATCATGAAATTTTTTTAATAATATTAATCTACACAAAATTACGGTATTGCAAGGAAGCTGAAAATGTTGCATGTTTAGTTTTATCATTATAAAAAAAATGTACATTTTATAATTATGCGTAATCATACTACTTAACTCATTTTTATATTAGAATTCCAAATCTATTGAAAATATCCTGAAATATTTAGAAATGAAAAACATTTGTTTTTGAAAAGAGGGATGCATGTAATGAAAATAATAAAAACCGAGATATTAGGTTCAGCATACACTGATAGAATTTTTCTGCGTTGTATTAATAAAATCCATCATAAATACAATGAATTTTTTATTAAAAAATTCCCAAAGAAAGTTTCATTAAGCTAATGAATGATGAATGAAATAATGGAAAAAACATTTTTTTTCCTTTTTCACATTTATTGATTTTGATTTTATATACTGTTCATTTTTATTTATATTTATTTTACTTTTCCGTTTTTTTTACATCTTTGTGAACACGACTTACATTCGCAACCAGCAACATGTAAACAGTACCCGCGATACCGATTGACTTATATATCAAAAACAAAATGATGTGCTTATTAAGACTTTTGTGTTAAATAATTTTGTCCAATAGTTGAAGTGCCTCCTGTGAAAATCTGATGGCACTAAATGTTTGGCATACAAATAAATTTATATAAAAATTAATGCATATTTTAAGGACCAACCAAAAAAATTATTTTATGAAAATATCATTTAATTAATGAATTTTTCATTAATTTAATAAAAATTATTCATTAAAGTAATGAATCCAACTTAATGAAAGACATTCATTAATAGATCGGAGGAAAATTCTATCAGTGTAGATCTATTAAAAAAGATGTGCCAAACTTTTTTGGACGTCTAGTAGTGTTATTTGTTATTCGATCTGTTAAAAATTTTACTTCTTTTACGTTAAACGTTTAAATCGGAAAATTCGAAAAATTGTATGCTACGTATTAAAAGTAACAGGCTTCACTGAGATAATTTTAGTGGACGTCAAATAATGAAACCTTTCAGTAAACTAATAAAACTTTTTTTCACATGTGAATGCAAAAATTCTTAAAACTATTGAAAGGCTTCATTTTAATGGAACTGTTGTTTTATTGAGACCTCCTCATTAAGTGAATGACGCTTTTAATAAATAAAATTAAGTTGTTCATAAAATTTTATGAAAACTTGCATTAATTTAATGAAAAGTTTCAGTGGACGAAATCCATTGCAACTTTATTGCTTCTATGCTAAAATTTATAACTCACTTGAAGAGAATTCTCTGAGTGTATAGGGAAATTTTGATAAATGTGGAAATGGGTGGGGTTGGGGGGGCTGGAGAAGTAAATTATATATTTTTCTAACACATTTACTTACCACTGACGAGTCCTTGGATGCGACAAAACTGATACATTATGTGTATTACCTTGAGTTTGTTAAATTTTTCAATAAAAATGTTTTCTTTCGCTTGTTTTTTGCATAGGAATTCTTTAATTTAATATTAAATTTGTATCCATAATTTTAACTTTACCCTCGCATATTTATTTAAAGTTTTCAAAATAATATTTAATAAAATCAAGCTTGAATATTTTATTAAAAATTATAATTAATTTAAATTATATTTAAAAAGATTACAGTATTTATCTCAGATTTCACAACACCTGCAATAATAAAAAAAAAAACACAATATAAACTGTATATGGTAAACTAAAACGCAAAAGAGGCGTAGCAAACCAAATGTTTATGATTAATTCGGCCAACTTTAAGCCTACAGAAAATTTTAGTTTTCAACGATAAAATATTCCTATGGGGAATGGGACCGGTTCTGCGTGTGCCACAGGATCGGTATCTTCGTGCCAGAGACCGGTCCTCTGCTAAACCCTAAACTATGTTAACAACTGGCAACTTTAACATTGGCTTGTCATAGGAGGGGGTTATTTGTTCTGCTTTAAACCACATAGTGGCATGCCACAGGACTAACCAAAGATGGGCATACCACAAGACTGTCGGAAAAGGCCCATGTCGTATATAATAAACGAAAACTAAACAGCTTCCAATGGGTAAAGTTCTGGCCAACTGGCTTATTCTTAGTAATAAACATTCTGGTTAAGAGGTATGTCCTCCCTTTACCAGTCACAGGATTGGATATTTTATGACAATTGACACTGATTAACCCACTTCAGTATATAATTATACCAGTCCTGCGATAAGTCCTTCTTTAACTAGTCACTTTTAGGTCAATTGACTCCTCATTCTCCATAGGAATATGTTTCTCTAGAAATTTATAATAGACTTTTCCCACACTGAGCAAATTATTTTCACTTCAGTAATGAAATAACTTTTGTAACTTTTAGGTAACCATTTATTATATCATTTTTAGTAACCACTTATTCCATATATAAAAAAAAACATTTATTCTTTGACAATGATTGACTCATTATTTTCACTTTTTTGGAAGCGAGAAGGTAATGACCACCCATGAATTTCGGGACATCGTAAACAAAAGTAAATAAGCGAGTCATTACACAGAAAGAATTTCTTGGACGATTTTTAATGAAACTTTTTCACTAAACTGAAAAAAAAATCGTCAGTTTAGTGAAAAAGTATCACTAAAACTCGTCGAAGAAATTCTCTATGTGTAGTGACTCGCTTATTTACTTTTGTTTACGATATCCCGAAATTCATAATTTCCTTTGTTTACAATGTCTCAAAATGCATGGGTGGTCATAACCCACTCGCTTCCAAAAAAATGTGAAAATAATGTGAATGTAAAATTTCTTAAACTTTATGCACAGCTTGAATGAAACTTTTTCATTAGTTGTATGCAATTTTTAATTAATAAAATAAAATGTTTTATAAAATTTTATGAAAAACTTCATTCATTTAATGAAAAGTTTCAATGAAGAAGTTTTAGCGAGATTGCGTAGAGCTAATGCAAAAATTCATTGACTTCATGCAGATAATTCTCTCAGTATAGCAAATCCCTTTGTGCGCTACTTACATCCTTAATCCCTTGGTAATGTCTGTTTTTGCTGGGTTATTTGAAATTTTAAATCTTGACTTGGTTTGTTTTTAAATATGCTGATTGATTTTTTTGTAAGCAATCAAAATGATTACAAAATAATTGTTTTTGTAAAGTCTTCATAAACAAAATAATCAAAACCTGATGTTTAAAAATAAAATCGACATTTAAATAAAACTTTTGCTTAGATAGTAAGGTCCATAGTTTTTTAGAAAAAAATCAAATCTGAAACCACACCCGTAAAATTTTTAGTGCAGTTGAGTAACTATAAATTATTGCATTAAACTACACTCAAAAAAATAAGTTAGTAGAAAAGTTAGTAAAACGTTTTGTAAATCAGATATACTATTTTTTAGCAAAATTTTTTGCTAAAATCGTGTTTTCAGCTAAAATTTTTGTTATACTTATTCAGCACTTAACTGTTTTATACTAATGCTTTACTAATATACTAATGTTTTACTAATTTATTTTGTTAAAAAAAAATTGTGCTGATAAACACATTAATAGTGTGGACGACAACCAGATTGAAAGATATACGCAGAATGAAGTAGATGTCGCGGCATGTCAAGATGTAGTAGAGAAGAGGAAAATTATACTAAAAAGTACAACTCTAATAAGACATATCAAAAAATCAACCATGGAAGTTTTTGTATCTCTTTTTCATACATAAAACGAAATTGAGGATTAAAACAACTTAAATTTTGCGTTGTCACCGGCTTGTGAAAATAATTAACTATAAATTAAATAAAAGACAAAATAAAATATTTATTTATTTAAACTAAATGTTTATAGAATAATAATAGTGTGGTCAAATTGCAAACAAACATATACAGAAATGTAGACAGAGTAAAGCGAAAGACAAAGACACACATCTTAGGTAGATTTTTATGGTTCCTATTGCAAAAAAGGGTTGTTTTTTTCGTTTCGATTGTTTTTGTTTATTTTTTCGTTTCGTTTCTATAATTATCTTCGGCAGTTGCGTCCTTTAAACGATAGCATCATTTAGACAACCATTGATGTAAGTAATTGAGAGAAAATTTTTGTTATGTTATATATATTTATTTCTATATATTTTCAGATATTAAATTAATTCATGTAGTCAATGTGGGAAAATGAAAATTTTTATATTTCGTTATTACAGTAAATTATTTTTAAAAGAATCACAAAAATATGTTTTATGATTTTCAGCAAATAAATTAACTAAATTACAATTTTTCTACAAATTTTTGCGTTTTTTTCAGTCTACTAAAATTCAGCAAAAAATTTATTAATTTTTAGCAAGGCTTTTTTATTTCTAATCTACTAAGTGGTAGCAAAACTTTTGCTGAATCTACAAATTTTGTTGCTAAAAATCAGCTCGCTGATTTTCAGCAAAAGATTTTGCTGACATTAACAACTTTTTTGCTAGCATCCTCCTGACTAAAATTTTGCTGACTCAGCAAAATTTTTTGCTGACTTTACAAACTTTTTTTTTGAGTGTATATATCGCTAGAAAATTTTAACATTCTACACAAATACAATTTTATTACACGAACACTTTTATTGGGCGTATGCACAAATATTATTTTACTGGTGAAATACAGACAGAGAAGATTAGAAAAATGAACAAATATCTAAAAATAGAATATTTGCGTTTGTTAGTGTTGTCACTTTTGAGTATAATATACAATAACAGAAAATCTAATAGGAAAGAGAACTGCAATTTAGCTGCATTACATTCGAGGCCATACTTTTGTGTGATCGCTAAACGGTCATGACTTGATATTGTTACGTTTGTAATGTAAGATGAGCGTAGGTTTGATTCTTATAGCCGCAGGTTGTTCAAAAATTTATCATATAGAGACAATCTGGCAATTATAAGGCACAAATAATAATACAATTTAAATGGAAAATCACTGACGACGCCTGTCCATAAAAAAAGACAGAAACTAGTCTAGTCTGATTTAAAAATTAATAGTATTTATAATTTTTAGACCTTCTTAACCTCAACATTTCTAAAAGTAATTAAGTTTTACATAATTTGTGCTTGAAAAACTCGTGTTTTTTTTTTCTCTATTTTATGTAATCCAAAAATATATTTATTAACCCGAAACACATAAAATTTGTCAGTGAACTAATGAAACTTTTCATCACTAAGTAAAAGATAACAAATCTGAAAATAAATAAAAACGATATACTTTTTATCAAATATATATAAAAATGCTCATTACATCCCTTCACATTTTATCTAACGATATGTATTATAAAAATACATTCTGACTGGCATAATATAAACATGAAAAATAATCTTTTAATTACATGTGATGATAAGTAAACAGAGTTAAAATGAGATTTTTTTGTTGCAAAAAGTGTTTTTAAAAAGCACTTTTGTGTTTACTATAATTTTCAAGGAATAAAGGATTTATTAGCAACAAAATAAAACTACATTATTTATAACAACAAGTTATTATTAAATGAATGACAGACAGACTAGCAGGAAGACATGCAATCAAATCAGACCTTTTGAGAATAAAAACTCCAGATTGACTTAAAATTTTAACATTTTCATATATAAACATTATATTAAATTTCATAAATAAATATAAAAAGAATTAAATTACTTTTATATAGAATTTTATTTAAAATCCATATAAAATTAATTAAATGTATATGGAAAATTTTCTGTACATGTATGAATGATCTCTTGCAACCAAAGTGGGGATAGAATTTAATTTTTTTTTTAACCAACTTTTTAAACGACAAATGACAGAGAAATAAAGTGCCAACCGAATTGAAAAGTGTATTTTAATGGTAACAACCTATAAGTTTAGTTAGTGCAACGATATTTACATTAGATTTCAGAATATTTTGGAAATTCCAACAAAAGTTCAGTTGAATTAACCGAACTTTGTTGTGAAAACTAATGTTAAGTGGCGCCAACCAACTGATATTCGTAATAACCGAATTTTAGTCGTAGTAACAGAATTTCAGTTGGCAAATACCAACATTTTACTCTGTGTGTAATTTTATAACAGTCACTAGGTGGTAAATTTTAGTCTCTTATATCTATCTAACATAATTTTCCCAAAAATTTTTATGCCATATTTATTTTGACACATCAATCAAAATAAATAATCTTTTTTAGCTTTCTGGTATCAAAACTAAGCAAATTAAAATTTTTTTAAATTTGTATTCAGATTTTTCTTTAACGTACCCAAAATACACGCACTATGGAATATTTACACTAATTGACACTACACTGGTCCTTTGAGGTTAGGTTTGTGACATTTTGGAAATGATTAACTTTAGTAATCTCATATAAAAGAATATTTTATTAATTGAAAAAAAAAATAGTAAACATTTTTGAGAAAACTACTAAAAATTAATTAAAAATGCCGTTGCAGAAAAAGCTGCTTAAATTAGCAGATTGTTTTGCTAAATTTTAATGATATAAGAATGGCAGCAATAAGTCTGTTAAATCTACAACTAATTAGTTGAGCTTAATTTTAATCAATTGGAAGCAGAAAATTAAAAAAAGTTTGCTAAATATTAGTCGACAAAAAAAAAGTTCATTTAAAAATGTTGAAATTTTTTTTAAGATTTTTTTGAAACTCGAATAATAATAATATACCCTTTTAAAATCAGTAATCCACAATTTGTTAGCAAAAAAATTCAGCAAAATATCTTGTTTTTCTTAGTCTACTAAATTTATTTCAATTATAGCTAATATTTTGCTGATATTACAGTTTTTGTTTGCTGTTGTTAGTCTACACTTTATTGGTAATTTTTTTGCTAATTAGCAATTAACACAAATTCATCTCGAATATAACAAAAAAAAATTTTATAGTTAATAATTTTAATTTTGCAGTTCTTATTTTATTAACTCATTTTTAACACAGTGTTCCTTTTTCGATCCTGTACTAAATTTGTAGGTGAATATTATTGCAACTGAAGGGGGTTTTTATACAGATATAGAACTTTAAGTTGGCAACACTTTTTTAACTGACGGCCATTTTTTCAGCTGTCAAGTGATTTATGTTTAGTTTGGTTTGCCATTTCAACATGCATAGACTGACGCCTGAACAACGCCTCCAAATTGTGACAATTAATTTTGAAAATCGTGGTTCCGTTCGAAATACGTATCGCGCACTACGTCCATTTTACGGTCATCATAATCGTCCATCAAAACAATTAATTCGATTAACTATGGAACGTTTTCGCACCACGTTTACTCTAAACGATAATATGCATCCACAGAGACGTCGTACAGTGCGTAGAGAAGACGTCATTGCTGTAGTAGAGGGTAGCGTAGAGGAAGACCCCAATCAGTCTATCCGTCAATGGTGACCGCTATAGAGACATGATTACTGACTTTTTCGTTCATCAGTTGAACAACCATGATGTGCAGGAGCTATGGTATCAACAAGACGGCGCAACATGTCACACAGCTTGTTCCACAATTGATTTATTAAAGAAAACGTTTGGTAACCGCATAGTTTCAGGTTTCGGACCCGTGAATTGTCCTCCAATATCGTGCGATTTAACTCCGCTGGGCTTTTTTCTGTGGGTATATGGGAAGTCGCTAGCCTACGCCAATAAGCCCGAAACGATTGACCACTTGGAGGACAACATTCGCCGCGTTATTGCCAATATACGGCCACAAATGTTGGAAAAAGTCATCGAAAATTGGACCTCTAGATTGGACTACGTCTGAGCCAGCCGTGGCGGTCATATGCCAGAAGTCATATTTAAATTATAATGACAGAAGATTATCTTTCGAATAAAGTAAATTTCATGTCAATTTAAAAAATTCATCTTTGTTTTATTCCATTTCAAAGTTCTATGCCTCTATGAAAACACCCTTTACAAACACTTTGTAAAAGTTTTGTTTTTGATTGTCCAAAGTGTTTAATGGGATTGATTTTTAACAATAAATTTCTTCTTGTGTAAAAATTATATATCCTTAATGAATGGATGTATTACAGGGAATAAAAAAATATAATAGAAAAGGAATATTTATCTCAAATGCGGAATTTGTACTATGTATGGCAGGTTAAAATTCGCGAACTCATTTTAGACAGTATGTTAATTTTTCGACGCAGTACATTTAAACGGCCATATTTTTTACTGCAAAAAGATAATTAAATGATTTAAACCTCGTAATACTAGTCAACATATTGTCATATATATACATCGTGTATAAAAAAATTTAAAAAAATTGCTATCCAGAGTTGCCAAATAAGTATTTGAAAAAATAAATTTTTAACCTCTTTTAATGGAACTTTTTTCAAAAATTATTTAAAAATATAAAAAGCCTAATCTTTTATATTTTTGATTGTTATGTTGATGAAAAAATATGAAAATTTATTTCTCAGCTAGAAATCAGTTCATCGTTTGTATATAATTTTTGAAAATCACAACAATCGAACGATGAAATTTTTAAATACACATAGTCTAAAATATTCCAAAAATATATTCCGTTTTTCCTCAAAACTTAAATGAGTGGTTTTAGGCACATTTTGCCAAAAAGTTCAAAAGTCTGCATCTTAAAAACGCAATACAGAATTAAATTTATGCCGTCAAAATTTGTTAAATGCGATTCTTATACCAAACTCGTCGTTGCTCTATTTCAAAACATTTTTTGCCAAGATACACAACTCTCAAAATCTTCAATCGTTGGTAGGTAACTAGAGATCCGTTTCAAAAACAAAAAATGTTCCCGTATTTAGCTCAATCGTTTAGGTGTCATTGTTTCAATCAATTCGCAAAATAATATATATTTTCGGTACACCCTGAACCACAAGCAACAATAGTTCAGACGAAAGAGCATTTGACTTGTAAGCAAAACGTTCTCTGATCATCCCCTACTGTCACCTAGAAAGTTTTAAATTAATTCTTGATTTTTTACATTTTTTACATTTTTGATAGTTTTTTGTTTTTATATATGTACATCGAGATTATTTTTATATTATTTATAACGAGCTTCCAACCTCCGTATATTTACAAAAATAAAGCAAATCAAACATATTAGCTAGGTTGATACTAGTATTTCGATCTGGCTAAAGATCTAATCAGAACCCAAAGTTTTAGAAAAGTTAGAGCCTCCATAATAGGCAGAACTTTAACAAAAAACCTATTTATCATTAATTTTGCTTCATTCTTGTTAGGAAGAGACCCTAACCACGTGCTTGATTACTAAGAAGACAACAATGGAGCAAAATTAATGATTAATAGGTTTTTTCACGGGGGGTCTAAGATGTGTAATTTTGACAACGCCATGTTAAGGTGACCGGTCCCTTTCACATACTGACCTAGAATCGGTCACTGTCATTTTAGAACCTATAATTTTAAAAATTTCTCAAGATTTTTAAAATTATAATTATCTTTTTCTTATATTCTTCGCTGCTATTGCTTTTTTCTCAAATTTGTTTCACTTTTCTCTTAAAAAGTGTAATTTTTCATTACGTTTGCAGTCTTGCTATTTGTTGACTTCTTCTAATATTTTTTTGGATTATGTATTTTTTTATCTTCTCTGCACACAGAGAAAAATTTAGCTATTTTCCAACTGAAATTCGGTTACTACGACTCAAATTCTGCTATTACGAATTTCAGTTCGTTGGTACAAGTGAACATTAGTTTTCACAACAAAGTTTAGTGTATTCAACTGAATTTTAGTTGCAACACCCAGAATGTTCAAAAATCTAATGTAAATATCATTGTACTAACTAAATTCATAAGTTGTTACCATTAAAATACACTTTTCAATTCAGTTGGCACTTTATTTCTCTGTGTGTGGTCATCACAAATAGCACAACATTTTAATGTTCTATTGCTAAAACCGTTTTAGAGTTGTTAGACTTTCACTAGTAATTATTTTGCAAAACTTAAAGCCCGGATAAAAAAAATAAAAATGGAGGAATCACAACTTTTTAATCAAAAAAAAAAAAAATTCTGTGAATAATTTTCTAATTTTATTAAAAAATATAATAACATTCTTCCAAAAAATTTGTTTTTTGGCATTTTTAAAAATAGGTCAAATCATTGTAGGGGGGCCAGGCCCTCTCCCGGCTACGGCCCTGGGTATGTATTATCTTATTCGCGTACCCTCTTCAAATATTAAAAAAAAATGGAAATGAGAATAAAGCACTACAAATTAGGTACAAAAATATTCGAGTACTGGTACTACAGTACGTATGAGTGTTATGGAATTATTTATAACTCATACGTTTATCAACATTGATAACATTGTTTTATACGAACTGAACACATTAATTTTATTTAGTATAGAATTCAATTGTTAAGAAGCGTATTAAAGATTTTTTAAACGCATTCATTTTATTTATTTTAGAATTCAATTGTTAAGAATTGTTAAAGATGTTTCTTTTTTTGTTTATGCACAGTTCCTGTCTTTTTGGGGCATTTTAGACAAGGCATTATTATATATATTTTTTTTTTTGCTGTTAACACATACCATTTAGACTTATTCTAAGCATTAAATATATTTTTTCTATTGTATAGTATATACAAAGTGCTGAGATTCAAATAACAGAAGAAAAAAAATATGTAGATTTCTTTTAAGTTTTTTTTTTTCTGTCCAAAATTGTATCCACTTCACTTAAGTATATTTTTAGAAAAAAAAGTGCTTTTAAATCTTTTTAAGGTTTTTATGCAAATGTGCAGTACTTTTCTTGTTGTTTTTTTTTATACCAATCAATTGTTATTCAAAACATTTATTGTTGTATTAAGAACCCATCGCAATACTCTTACTATTATTTTATTTAAATTTAATGGCAAAATATAGAAGAAAAAACTAAGAATAAATTTGACAAAAAAAAAATACATTAAATCATATATAAAATCAAGCTAGGCAAGCTTTGTTAATGTTTAAAATAATTTTTATACAAATAAACTTTAAAAAAAAAAACCATACCAATTTGCCAACTTTGCCTTGTTTTATATTTAAAACAAACTAAAAATTTGTATGAATTTAACAATTTTTCCAACAAATTTAACTTTTTCTACATTTTTGATGTGTATGTTAAATTTTTTTTCACATTATTTGTTAACTTTTAGTTTATTTACATATTTTTTTACATATTTTTAATATGTTAAACATACAGAAAAAAATTGTAACGTTTTGGTTTAGATTTGTGTTTTATGTTAAAGTTACTCAACTGTGACATGTTAGTGTAAGGGTTGAGTTGTGTATGAGTACTGCAAAATTGTTTAACATTTGAATTATAAGCATTAGTAAGAGATTTTAAATGTTTGAAAGTATAAAATTGTTTACTTAAAAGGAATTCCTAAAACATAAGTCAATGAGTACTGACAAAAATATTACGTATGAGTAATATCGAATTATTTTATAAAAATATTAATTATACGCTACTAACACAAAACTAATGATATGCACAAAAGCTAATATTAAAGACTAAATTAGTTTATTTACGATTAGCTATTATGGTATTTTAATTTTATTATGATTTTAAGGTCTCCCGAGTAATCATCAGTAGAATTTCAATATAAATTTTTTGTTTGTTTTGGTTCGTATATTAGAATCTTTAAAAAGAGTAAAGATAATTTAGTTATTTTCGTATTTTTCGTATTTTTATATCACGATTAATAGCTTCCCCAATTAATCATCAGTAGAATTTCATTACCAATGGCCAAATTGTTTTAATGTTTTTAAATATATATATATAAAAGTTCGCGTAGTTTTTATAGAGAGCATAGGGCCATAAAAAATAGCTTAAGCCTAAATTAAATATCATCAGAAAAAAGTACGTATAAGTAATATTGAATTATTTTATAAAAAATATTAATCATACGCATTTGACAAAATCTATTTCCATATCATAATTTCATGCTCTCCCGAGTAATCATCATTAGAATTTCCATATTAATCACTTTTAGCTAATTTACAAATTGAATTTTTTGAGTTTGCAGATCTCACCAGATCTAAATATCCTTTAGTATTTAAAAATTAATATTGCTATCATTGCAAAATGTGAGATTTAAATGTTTAAGAATGATTTTATATATATTGTTTAAACTTTTAAAGTAGTTGGCTAAACTTTAATTAAATATCTTAAAAAAAAAAGTATGTATGAGTAATATGGAATTATTTTATAAAAAAAAAATTTAATAATACTTTCTTACAATAAAAACATAAGAACGAGTATCGGAATTAAGAAACTTATTGCAAAAAGAAAAAAAAATTATTAAAAGGCATCTGTGGCAATGTCTTTATCATGATTTCATTCTCATCCGGAGTAATCAGCAGTATAATTTTAATAGTATTATTTGCATAGTTAATGGCCAAATAGATTTGTTTCTTTGAATTTTTAAAAAATAATAAAGAAAATTGTATTTATTAAGAGCTGCAGATAATGTGGCATTTCTATATCATGATTGCATGCTCTCCATAGAAATCCCAGTATAATTTAGATATTATTGTTCAATTAATGGCAAAATTAAATTTTCAAAAATAACAAAGAAAATTTAATTTATAAAGACCTACTGATATTGTGGTATATCTATATTCTAATTTCATGCTCCCCAGAGTAATCATCGGTAGAATTTCAATATCATCAATTGTTTAGCTACAGGCTAAATTGTGTTGTATACGTAAATGTTTTGATTGTGATAAAAAATTTCGTATAAGTAATATCGAACTATTTTGTAAGAAATATTAATCTTACCTATTTATTCAAAAAAGTAATTCAATTCAAAAATGTCGGATCAAAATTTAGTATAGTTTTCGCAAAGAGAAAAAATTTGAATACGTTAAACCTGTAAATACGGTGGTATCTTTATATCATGATTTCCTGCTCATCCTAATAATCTCCAGTTAAATTATAATATAATTATTTGTAAAGGAACAAATTGACTTGTATATTTAAATTTTTAAAATGAGTCAAAAAAAGTTTACTTTATTAAGATAACATGATTTCATGCTTTCCCAAGTAACCATCAGTAGAATTCAACATCATTAATATTTAGGTTATGGCCAGATTAAATAGAATAAGTAAATTAGTTGAGTTTACCAACAAATTACATCTAACCAGATCTAAATAACAAATATTAATAATGGCGAAGTGGGACATTTTAAACGTTTGAGAATATAAAATTATTGACTATTTTATATTTGCTTTTTTGAAAGAGAAGCAACGCTCAGAAAGTTCTTCCTATTAATTAATATGTTGCTTTCTTGGAAGGGGATAGTGGAGAGATAGATGATAAGTCTTAGAACAGTTGTTGGTCGCTCCTGATGTAGAGTTAGCGAATTTATTGAAGCTTTTTTTTTTTTTGTTTCATTTACTTCGGTGGGGTTAAGTGCTATGGGAACACCGAAGGTGGGCGCAGCAATACATATAAGTGATAGAAAACTCATACATATTATTTTTCTAAATTGATGTTGTCGTCACCGGGAATCGAACCTGGGATCATCTGTGTAGCAGTCCAACGCGCTAACCATTACACCACACAGCGCCCACACTTATATGTGATATATGAAACTATTTAAGAAAAATATTAACCGTACGTATGGTTAACATAAAAACCTTCCTTTACAAGAAACCTGATATTTGAATTCAAAAAAGTTTCAAAAAGAGGTAAGAAATTGAATTTGTTAAAATTTAGATATTTTGACATCTCTCCAATAACACTGTGCTCGAATCGGACACTTTTTTTTTGTAACAAACGGGGCACCCGGTGGGTAAACCTAATTCGAGTACGCTGAATCCTGTGGTGCTAACCGTTTTTTTAGGTTAGCTCTTGTTTAAAAAGATAATTAAGATTGAAAATTATGGTTCCCTCCCATACAAAGTAAATATTTAATATCATATATCTACAGTACTATAATAGTCTTAGTCTTAGAAATTTGTGCACGTTGATTATTTAATAGTGTTAATAGTCATGGGAAAAATGGGCGTGATCGGACCAGTGGGCGTGTCAGCTCCCATATAAAGTAAATATTTAATATCATATAGTTCCAGAGTTCTATAATAGCCAGAGTCTTAGAAATTTGTGCACGTTGATTATATTATGAATAGTCATGGGAAAATTGGGGCGGGATCATACCAGTGGGCGTGGCAGCTCCCATACAAAGTGAATATTAAGCTCATATACAAAATTAATATTAATATTAAATATCTAGGGTTCTATATTAGCTATATAGCCTTCAAATTTTGTACGAGTCCATCAATTACAAATATTGGTAGTCGAACTGAAAATGGGCGGAATGCGATAAATGGGCGTGGTACCAAAAGCAAAAAACAAAAAGCATTAAATAAATTATCACATTCAAGACTTTTTGCAAGGTTATTTAATAATGTTGTTGCTACATTCACTTTTAGGTGACATTTGTTGGAATTTGCAAGAGGAAGATAATGATATAGAAGAATCAGGAAATGAAAATTGAAAAAATCATGAAAAATTTATTTATTAAAAAAAAAAAAATTATAAATCACTTTAAAATTGTTGTAGTCAATTAAATTTTGTTGCAAATAGTTTATTGTTGATGTTGTTTCATAAAATGTTCTCAATTTCATACATTTAAAATCAATAAATGGTAAAAAAAACTTAAAAAAATTGTTTTTTTTAGGTACTTGGAACCATAATTTTCAATCTTAATTATTTTTTAAACGAGAGCTAACCTAAAAAAACGGTTAGCACCACTGGATTCAGCGTACTCGAATTAGCTTTACCCGCCGGGTGCCCCGCTTGTTACGTTTTTGAACTAGCACAGTGTAATCAACAATCGAACTACAAATTTGTTCGTAAGAAACGTTAAAGAAAATAAATTTATTGCCAGCTAAAAATATTGATTTAAATCATGATTTCATGCATTCTAAAGTAATCCTCAGTAAAATACGAACGGCAAAGCATTGGCGCAGTGCTTTCAATGGTGGTATGAGCGTTGGCAGGACGTTGGATTTCTCAAGATTTAAGTTCTTTGCCGACCCCAAAATGGCCGTTTCTTTTTTAAAACGTTGGCAAAGCACTCGCAATGCGCGTTTTGATAGTACCAAAACCATAATTTAAAACGTTGGCAAATCATTGTGAGAACAACCAATAAGGTTGGGAAAGCGTTGTGAACAAGGGCTGTGCCACTGTTTTATTATGTAAACGGTTGTAAATTTTGTAAATAAGTACTGACAATAGCATTTTTTGCTCATGTTGGGGAAAGCGTTCTAAGCCAATGTGATGCCAGTGCTTTTTATTTGTACGGTTGTAAATTTTGTAAATCAAGTACTGGCAAAGCACTTTTTACGAACGTTGGCATAGCCAGGGCTGTGTCAGTGCTTTTATTATTTTAACTGTTGTAAATTTTGTTAATTAAGTACTTGCAAAGCAGTTTTCACTAACGTTGGCAGAGCATTGTAAATCAGTGCCTTGCTAGCACTTTATTTGTTGGGGGCCATTTTATAACAGTGCTCTGCCAATGCTTGATTTTTCAGACCATTATCAATTTCTGGCTGGGTATGTTTAGTTAGAGAACAAAATTGAGTTGTCTATACACATTTGTTAAGTTTGAAAACAACGACATCTAATCAGATCGAATTAGCATTAGTTTTCCAAAAATTATTTTATTTATTATGGCGAAATGGAAGGTTTGAAATGTTTGAGAATATAAAATTAGTTATTTGTTTTTTATATTTTAAAGAAATTGCTAAATCAAGCAAAACATAAAAAACGAATGAGTAATATGGAATTATTTTTTAAAAATATTAATCATTCGCTCATAAAACTATTGCTTTGCAAAAAAAAAACGTGGGTCAGAGTTAAAAAAAATTTACAAAGAATACAGAAAATTGGTTTATACGATCACAAGATATTGTAGTGTTTCTATATCATAATTTCATACATTCCCAATAATCTTCAGTAGAATCTCAATATAATCATTATGTGTTCAGTTAATGGCCAAATAATAATTTTTAGAAACAGTAAAGAAACTTGCATATATTAAGATCCATAGATACTATGGTATTTCTATATCATATGCCGAATAATCATCCGTAGAATTTTAGTATCGTTATTTGTTTAGTTAGTCAAAAAAAAAAAATGTTTATTATTTCAACATAAGACTTGAAACTTTTTTTTATATTTATCTCAAAAATTCATAATCTTTAGTTTCCTACACCATTAAAACCGAAACGCTTTTTCATAATTTAACAACACCAAAACAAAAAAATTAGTCAAAAAAAATAATATTTATTATTTCAACATAAAACTTGAAACTTTTTTTATATTAATTTTAAACGTTCATAATCTTTAGTTTCTTACACCATAAAACATAAAGGTTTTTTCATATTCAACAACACCAAAACATATTTTAACAACTTTTGCACTTTTGCATAGAATTGGTTGGGTTTTGTTGTTCTCTGCTCTTGATTTCCTTTATTTGTTTATACAAACTTAAATAATACTTGAATGTCAAAATGTAATCTTCGTATCAACAAACGAGTAAATTATGCGCAAATCTTTTATAATGTTCGAGTGAGTGTTATTCTTTCGGACAATTTCAAGATTCCTGATGAAGTTGGTGTCATGCATAACAATAAACAAAAGTTATCCATCAGTTTTTTTTTTTTGACAGTTAGTCAGCCTCGTCCTCTCAAAATGTACTTATAATCGTATTTTGTAAGCTAAAGCTCAAAGCAAAAAAAGGGATAATATAATTTATATATTTCATTATATTTTTTCAGTCTTGTTTTTTTTTTTTTTTGCTAAAAGTTTTGTAATAAAATTATGAGTGTTAATAACCACAGGGTATTAACAGGCGAGTGATGGTATAAAAAAAATAAATAAATGAAAATGATAAAGTTTTCGTTTTTATATCAAACGATAAAAGAAGATATACTTGTATGAAACTATAATGATAATATTTTAATAAATAAGTTTCTTTTTGTGGTTTGAATTAAGTGAAGTTTTGGGGGGTATGTCGTGATATTGAACTGACAAGTTCATGGCTCATATCATATCAATTCAATGATTATATTATGTTTGCAAAAAAGGTCAGTATGTTGCAAAAACTTATTTGCTAAAGCAAACTTATTGCAAATAACTGTTACGTTTTTAATCCAAAAACTTTTATACCGGATAAAGTTAATCAAATGGGTTGGAAACTAATAAAATATTTAACATTTTACAAGCATTCGCAAATGAAAAAAAGTTTAAAGTTTTTATCGAAAATAAATTTCTGCATTTTTTTTTTATATGTCCTTTTTAAAATTTATTCCAAAAATGAATTGATCTATTGGATGTAATTTTCTAAAATTTTACCTATCCAAATACACAAAGTCGAAAATCTTCCAAAATTCTAACTGTTTTAATTCAAAACATAAGTAATGACTATACCAATTTGAGCTGAAAATAAAAAAAAATTCCATGTAATATTGGGATTATTCAAATGAAATTGCGAAAATTCCAATTGTGATTTTACTTTTATATGATCAATAAGTCCGTGACTTTTTGAATGAAATACAGTTTTTTTTTGCAAAAAAAAAATATTTTTTAACATAATCTCCTTTTAGCTCAATGCACTTAGTCTAACGTTTTTCCAATTTTGTATCCCTTCCAAAAAAATAGGATTTTTCGAGGTCCATAAAATAGGCATTTCTTGGCCATATAAGCTGGTTTTTTTTTAAATCCTCGTTAAATAGGTCCAATAAGTTGGCATAATATTCGCCGTTTTTTTTTTTTTTCGTTTGAAGGAAATCGGTGTGGATTATCCCGCGTGCATCCCAAAAAAACTGTTGCCATCACCTTATTTGCCACGATTACGTTTATGGTCAATTGAGAGCAAACGCGGCACCCATCTTGCAGACAGCTTTCTTAAACCCAACTGATCATTTAAAATCGAAACCACATTGCAATATGAAATGCCTATGGCACCAACAATCTCACGCACTTTTACTCTTCGATCGGCCAACAACATATCGTGGATTTTTTCAACATTTTCGCCTGTATTGACCTCAATTGGCCGTCCAGAACGTTCAGCGTCATTTGTACTTGTGCGACCACAACGAAAGTCAGTAAAACCAATTTTTTTACCATTGAAATCGATGATGCATAGTCTCCATAGTATTTATCAAGCTTTTCCTTGGTTTATTGACGATTTTTTTTTTGGCAAAAAATAATGTTTAATGAGCACTTGAAATTCACTTTTTTCCATTGAGGTCTGAACAGCTGTTAAACGCCAAGTAAATGACGGAACTTGCTCAAAATTTGACAGTAGCCTATTAACAGCTGTTACTTGATGGGAGCAGTGCTGCATTTCACGAGGGAAGTTCGAAAAGTCACGGACTTATTGATCCGCGTAATTAAGATATTCCCAATGAAATTGTGATTTTCCATTTTAAATTGAGAAAATTCAAAATAAATGATCTTGAACTTGATTAATCTTGCACACATCATAATTTATGATAAAAGATCGAAAAATAAACTTTTGGGTTTTAATTCTTAAAACTTTAAAATTAAACATTTGAAATTTACCTATTTATTTAAAATTGTGGAAATTTCATACGAAATTTAAACTTTCTATTTCAAATTAAGAAAATTTAAAATGTAGTTGAGATTGATTTTTCTTTTAAATTTGGCGAAGTAAATCTAAACTATTTAAATTTTAAATTTTTTTTTTCCATTTTTATATAGAAAATTACAAATTTATTTGGAATTTTTAAAAATTTTAAATGGCAAGTATATATTTCATATAAAATCTTGGTAGTTTCAGCTCACAATTTTCGATTTCAATATAATTTTTCTCTAATTGAAATAAAAAATCTGAATTTTATTTGAAATATTTTTTAAGTTTAAATGGAAAACCTTAATTTTAATTTGGAAATTTCAAAATTTAAAATGGAAAATCTTAATTTTCTTATAGAAACTTTTTGATTTTAAAATGGAAAATATCAGTATCATTTGAAATTTTTTCAATGTAAAATAAAACCACAATTTTTTTTTTAAATATTGGCAAATTTAAATGAAAAATTTGATTTTATATTGAATTTTCCCAATTTCATTGGAAAAGCTTTTAAATTTCAATAAGAAATAGTGTAGTTTTTATTAAACTTATATCAGCAAAGAAGACAAATTTGTCTTTTTCTTTTTTTTTGCTTATTTTTGCTTTTTTATTTTTAACTTTTAGGCTTAAAATAGGCTTTTTATTAAAATCGCCTCTTCAGATTCTATTCGCCTGAACTACTGTTTTTCTTAAAAGTCTTTACTTTTTCTTTTTAAAAGTGGTGATTTTTTTTACTAATTGATTAGTTTTGCTATTTTTTGCCTTTTTTTCTAATATTTTTTTTTTTCCATTAACACAATGGATTTAGCCATTTTTTGTCTTCTCTGATGATAAAAAAAAATGCCATATTTTAAAAAAAAATTAAAAATTGGTTCACTCAAGAAAATAAAAATGTCAATTCAACCTCCGTATATTTACAAAAATAAAGCAAATCAAACATATTAGCTAGGTTGATACTAATATTTCGATCTGGCTAAAGATCTCATCAGAACCCGAAGTTTTAGAAAAGCTAGATTATATATCTGAATGAATTTGTGTCCGTAAAAATAATAAAAAAAATAAGTTTTAAAATTTCTTAATAAGTCTTGAATTCATAGCCCGATAAAGTTTCATTTTTATGGCTAATATATCCTATAAAGGGCGCTTTTAAATCTATCTCTCAAATTTTGGTTGGAAATTATCTAGCGGATCTTTGAAGTGTCCTTAATGAGTTATGGACCCCATGGGACTAATCTCATGACCGGTCATCGAAAAGCACTTCAACTTTATTTTGTTTTCGTGGTGTTAGTGTTTTCTTTTAAAATTTATATTAAACTTAATAATAAAACTAAACTATATAACAATTTTGTTTCGCTTAAATCGTGTCCTTTTGAATTTATTTTGATCAATAACAACTTTATGCAATAAAATTGGTTCATTACTTCATTAATAAACTTTTGAAAAAATTATTAATCCGCAATATTTATTATTCAGACATTCAACCAACCCTTCATATTTTTTCCCTTCCATAGTTTTTTTTGTATTTTTTTTTTACTAATTAGTAGTAAATTTGCATTTATTAAAAACTTTTTATCGTCTTCTGTTGATCTTTTTTTTTATATACAGTTGTTTATACACTGTTTTTAACCAAGTATTAATTTGTTAATTTACATAAAGGCTCAATAATAAAAGAAAATAAAAAAAATCTGAATAAAACTTTGCTTTTATAGATTTAAAGTAAAGTCTGACATAAGTGATGATAATGAAGAAGAAGGACAGAAAACTTTATTTACTTAAAATTTATAATTATTGTGCCTTGACGAAAACATTTTGAAATCCATACATTTTTCGCCGAACCAATTTTAAAATTCACAACTTAAGATTTCTGAGCTATAAATAGTTATGTTACAAAAAATAAGTTTCATATACCAACCAAATCCTTGCCTCTTCTGGTCCCTCATCTCGCTGGTCAAAAATTTTTCATTTAACCCCATTAGTAAGGTCGCTGTGACGAGCGTGGCTCAACTCGCTAATAGGTGATGCTACGAGTCATAGCCTGATGTATGGCTGTGGGTTTGAAACTCACTACGACACAAAGTTTAAAATTTTTGATATAGAGCAATTTAACAATATAAAATATGTTGTTCAATTGACACATGAATTAACTACTGACGTATCCTTGGAGGTGACAAAACATCAATAACAATGTTTTCTTCTTTTACTTCCTGTAAGAATCTAACGAAAACAATTCTGCAGTAATTAATTATAATAAAAACAAAATTAAAAAGTTGAAAAAAATCATCAGAAACCGCCAAAATAAAAAAAATTTAAAAATGTCTTTAATGCATTTTAAAATTTTTTTTAACGTTTAAATTTATGTATGCAATTTTTTAATTTGAGCAATCTCTGCCAATTTTGGCAATATTTTTAAATATGTAAAAATATTTTTTTAACTTTGGACTTTTTTTTAATATTAGCGATTTTTTTATACTGGCGATTTTTCTTTTCAATTTTAGTGATTTTTTTTAGTGATTTCAAAAGAAAAAGAAAAGAAAAGAAAAGAAAAGAAAAGAAAAGAAAAGAAAAGAAAAGAAAAGAAAAGAAAAGAAAAGAAAAGAAAAGAAAAGAAAAAGAAAAGAAAAGAAAAGAAGAAAAGAAAAGAAAGAAAAGAAAAGAAAAGAAAAGAAAAGAAAAGAAAAGAAAAGAAAAGAAAAGAAAGCGATCAAATTAAAAAAAAAAAAAACAAAATGAAAAACATCTCTGAAATTAAAAACATTACTTGATTTGAAAAAATTGCCAAAATTGAAAAAAACGCAAAAATAATAAAAACAGAATTGCCAATATGGAAAAACATTCCCAAAAGTTAAAAAAATCGCCAAAACTAAAAAATTTACAAAATTTAAATAAAAAAAAACCTCAATAGTGAAAAAAAAGCTAAAATTAAAACAAAAAAAAAAACAGTAACAAAAAAAATCAAAATTTAAAAAAAAAAACACCACAAAAGATATGGACGGATTCAAATTTTATTCGGCCGTTCTATTTAATTTTAGCAAATTTTTGTTGAATTTTGCACATTTTTTTTAAATTTTGGCGATTTTTTCATATATTAACGATTTTTTCAAATTTTGGCAATTTTTTAAATATTAGCGATTTTTTTTTAAATTTTGGTAATATTTTTAATTTTAGAATTCTATTACTTTTTCCAAATTTTTGACGATTTTTTGCACTTTTAATTTAAGTTTTAATAGAAGGTACTAGGGTTGTCATTCAAATAAAAAATATTCGAGTAATCGAACGAACAAAAAGAAAACTAGAACGAACAATTTAAAAAACACGATTTACGAATATCGAATTTTTAAGAGAAGCAACACTCAGGGAATTCTTCCTATTAATTAGTGTGTTGCTTTCTTTGGAAAGGGGATAGTGAAGAGATGAAGGTGGTGAAAGATTAAGGGCTCCAAACATGGCAACACTGTAAGTGCGCGAGATGATAAGTCTTAGAACAGTTGTTGCTCGCCACCTGATGGCGAATTTATTGAAGCTTTTTTTTGTTTCATAGCCCTGATTCATTATTTTACTTCGGTGGGGTTAAGTGCTATGGGAACACCGAAGGTGGACGCAGCGATACATATAAGTAATAAAAAACTCATACATATTATTTTTCTAAATTGATGTTGTCGTCACCGGGAATCGAACCCGGGACCATCTGTGTAACAGTCCAACGCGCTAACCATTACACCACATCGCCCATTTGGGAAAATTTGTATAAAAAATGGTAATGAACAGAATAAAATCAAGAAATAATTGAAATTTTAAAACTTTTATTAAGCGTTTTTAAAGATATGGACCCTTTAATACTGGGTAAAGACATGCGATTTGACTTTCAGGCAAACAATATGAAGGAAAATATTTTGTTTGATTTTTTATGCAAAATTTCTATTTAGCTGGACACAATTTATTTTAGCTGGCCACTGGACAAGTAAAAAAATCAGGACAATCCAGCCGTATTAATTCCGTCTGGCAACCCTACGTATGATTGAGAAATCTTTTGGTTACTATAGTCTAAAATGATTACATTTAAGAAATTTTGCTGTTGTAGTATTCAAATTGATGCCATTATTTAAATTTTGAGATTATGCGGTAAAATACTTTAATTAATTAGCTATTTTTAGAAATATTCGTTCGATTATTCGAATAATTTTTTACAGTTAATCGTTTGACCGTTCGATCAAAAATTGTTCGATCAATTATTCAAACAAAATAAAAACCCGTATAAGTGACAACCCTTGCAGGTACTCGTATGTATTTACTAAAATTTTGTTTGAAATTTAAAACAATATTCAATCAAGTTTTTGCTAAAATTAAAATCTTAGCTTAATCCATTTAATTGATTATAAATTATTTTATTTGATACTACAATTGCATTAATAGACCGAATTCAATTAAAGTTTTAATTGAATCTACAAATATTTCAATTGAAACTCGATGACCTTTTTTGCTGTCCTTTTTTTGGTACTTTTACTGTACTTTTTCATATTTTTTAGCTTTTATTTCATCTTGTGGTTATATTGTGTTAAAGTGTTAAAATTAATCATGGTAAGTATTTTTTTTGTTTGCCTTTCTTCTAACTAAATAAAAAAAAACGTTATGAACAAAATGAAATGGAAATTTATTTATAATTTATTTTTTTCTCATCTTATTTCTTTTCAAGTTTATTAGAACTTTTGAATGGCTTTGAAAAGCTATCAGTTTAATTGTTAACTAACTATAAGTGCTGTGCGAACACAAGCAGCAACAAAAAAGGGATATTATAGAAAAACTTTTCAGTTTTTTAGAAAAGTTTGATGTAAAAGTTACATTTTGTTTGGTAAAAAAGTCCTTTTGTTAACAGCAATTAAGTCCTTTTGTTAACAGCAATTAACAATATCCCAGTGTAGAAAAGCTTTAGCATATAATTATTAATTATTTTTGATATTTTTTCTAATATTAAAAAAAGAAAATGTTTTAACAAATTATTTTTTTGGACTTTCAATATTTTCATATATTTAATTAGAATATTGTTCTACCTCAAGTCCAGAAATCTAATATGATATTGTCCTATTAGATTTTAATTGTTGCTTTTCAAAAAGTTTGATCATTTTTATAATAGACAATACAATTGTTTCATCGGCATCACCCAAATCTTCAGTTGTTTGCAATGGAAATGGATAATTGGCTTAGTTCAAACCGAGACAATACATACAAAAGACAAAATAAACTTTATAAGAATCTTTTTGCTTTGAATGTAAGGTAAGTGTGTTCAAATCAACCATAAGTAGGCTCTTAAAGAATTCCCAAGGAATTACTTGACAGGACTTGGTTCGACTGTTTAAACAAAATTTTCTTTTAGAGCTGATTTTTGCTGATAGGAAAATTTTCAATCTTAATGGTCAGATGGTTTTACAGTTATTGAAGAAAAATACGTAAGGAACTACGATATTTCTCGAAAAGAAATTTCGGAGGCGGTTCTATTTTTGTTTCCACGATATGGTTGATTTGGCATTTCCAAGCAACAGAATGAACTCTTCTCAGTACATTACAGTATAAGAAGAGAAATTGGTGTCATTAATTGAAAATAGCAACGAAGAAGAGTTCAGATTCCAACAAGACAATGCCTCAGTACATGTAAGTAGTCAGACGATGGAGTGGAATGGCCCGTATGTTCTCCGGATCAAACCCTAACTGAGAATTATTGGGTAGTATTTACCCGTCGAGTTTACGCAGCCGACCACTCTACCATCTGAGCTAGTTCGATATGTTATACTTTAAAGATTAAAATATAAGGGACTTGCTTACTCAAAATGGCATTACTTTCCAGCTTACAAAAAATCAGAAATAAGTAGATATATATGTACTTACTAGTAGTGAAAAAATAATGAGTCTAAAAATAGATTTTAAAAAAATGTTTGATCATTACTTTGTATTTAAAATAATGATAAAAATTAATACTTATGGGTCAGGCATTATTTTTGTTATACAAATAATGGGAAAATTAAAATTAGTAAGTTCTTTTTATTTGTATTAAAGTAAAGCAGAGAGTAAGCTGGTGTCATTACTGGTAGTGGGAAAAATAATTACTTGTCATTAACGTTTCTACACTGGGATGTTAATTAAGGGTTTTGGAAAAAAATATAAAGATTTATTAGTTGAAAATTTAGTTATAATAATCAGGTGATTTGAGTTAATGAACCTTAACCAATTAAGAATGAAAAAAGTTAAAAACAAAACCGCAATAATTTGTTCAAATCTTGAATAAATTTATGAAAAAACCTAAACCTAAAAGTTTTTAATATGAAAAAGTAGGGGAATGTGGTGTACCATGAAGAGATTGATATATTAACAGATATATCTCTGCAGAAAGAATATGTAAATGCCCAGCTTAAAGTGAGTTATATTTGCCTATAAGCGTACTTAAATCGTCTGCATTAAATTGTTGAAAAAATTTCAAAGTTCCAAAATAATCGCAAATTTTCATAATTTAGAAATGTTGTATAAAGGTACACTTTTGGGTGTAGCTTGTAACAGTTAGAGTGTACCTTGAAACTTTAATTTTTACAGTGAAAATGTGCTGTTTTTAGAGCACGGTTATCAGTTTTTATTTAATTTAACTATAATCTAGTTGAGAATAAATAGACAAAAGCGCAGTAATAAACAAATAAGAGTGCAGTTCTTCGAAACTTTTATACTAAAGGGGCGCATGCGTATTTTGCAAAATATTTTTGACAATTTTTACACATAAAATAACAAAAAACAGACTACTTAAAACATTTTTATTTTTTCATGGAATACTTAGATTTCGTCCATGATTTTATAATTTTCAAAAATTTAATACTATCAGAGCAAAAAAATAAATTGTTGTTTTATAAAAAAAAGTCTTGCGAATGTCTTGCAAGACATTCCTTTATGGATTTGTTCTATACCAACATTTAATGATTCAAAGACAGAAAAGACATGTTAAGAAACCTCTCTTGGCCAAAAATCAATTAAACTTTCAATTCATTAGACTAAGGTTAATGTATCGGGACTGAACGCCTATATTTCAATATATTTTAGTAGACCAGTTCATTTAAAAGGGATTTTTAGTCCTACACTTAGAATAATATGTAGGTAAAGACCACTGCAAATGAAGTTAAAAACAAATGAAATTACACTTAAAGAAAATACGACTTACATATCAGTAAATTCAACTAACATTCTCATTTGTTTTGTAATGTTTAAAAAATGACTAACAATTGTAGTAAAAATGAAACACATGTTAGTAAAAAATAAACAGACATTTGTTTTTTTTTATTTGTTTAAATAACAAAAAACTACTGTAGAAAATTAATGTAAATCATAAAACAGTCATTAGATGTGGTTTTTATTCTTTAAACGAAATACAAGGTTACTAAAAAATTTAATTTGTTCTACAAATGACTGACATTTACAGTAAAAATAAAGAAACTGTATTACAACCCAAACAACTACATATTTTTAAAGCAGAAGTTTCCTGAGTGTATTATTTTTACTAGAATAAGGTCCTTAATACAGTCTCTTTTAAATGCCAGCAGGAAAAATATTTTTTTTTATGTTGGAAATGCTATAAAAAAATTATTTTTCGATTCTTTTAGACTTATAAGAGAACTTTCTTACGTTCACCGCTTATATGGTAAAAATGATCAATTATTACAGGGAGCCAGCATTGAAATAAACATTAAAGTAAAAAAAATATTAGTTTCAAGGTACACTCGAAAATCGTTGCAGTGTACAGTTATGGTAGTGCTTTGAAAAAATTTCAACTGATACTCTTATTCACCAATTATGTGTACCAATTTTAAATCCCAGTCTTAAATAAAGTTAATTTATTAATATATTATTAGTTTTGAATAAATATTTTCTGAAATTTTATTTTGGCGTTTCAAGGTACACCAACCCATTTTTCTTAGCATCTATTTAACTTATGGACCTAAATATATGGTAAACATAAGCTGAAGGCTAAATAAAACACTATCTGCAAGATAATTTTTTCAAAAATGTGCAAAATATACTAAAAAAACTGGATGGTTTCAAGGTACACAACTTTCCCCTAAGCAGAAATCTGGATTTAAATTTTTTTATAAAGACAAGAATATTTTGCAATTGAAAATCTTCCTTCTAGATTTGTTTGCAGACGAACTGATGATCAAAGTTCTATTAAACTATATTTAATCCCAGAAAATGAAAGGCGCCTCATGATTAGACTGTTATATCTTCAGAAACTGTAGAAATTTTTTCTTTCTTTAAAAAACTTTAAAACTCCTTTATAAAGTGTTTAACAAATCTTTAAACTTAATTTCAATATTATCTTTATTTTAAACCAAAATCTTATCCTCAAAAGTAGTTTTTTTTAACTTATAAACAAACAACACCCCCGGGTGATGCCATGAACTATTTACCAAAATGACAGCTGGATTTTAATACATACTACAGGAACAACAAAAAAAAGTTAGCAGAGATCTGTTTTTATTCTACAATAAAGTTATTGTAACACTCTCTATGGTTGTCATGTTCTGCATTATGTTACAATTGTGGAGAAAAGAGTTTATCAGTAACTGAATGTTTTGTAAAAAAAAAAGAAAAATGGCGGAAAAACAAATGTTTTGTTTAACAATTGTAAACGGAATAGAAAAACCACAATGATACCGGTTTCCGTCAATAAGTTGGAAACATAAATATTAAATTTAAGCAGAAATATATTAAATGAATCTATATTCAAATAAAATTAAATACAATTGCGAATAATTTTTTATTTTTGCGATCTGCAACAAGCCTCAGACTCTTGCAGCTCTTAAAGACAATATCCGTCAGAATGTGAGGACCTATCGCCGGAAGTTTTGGCCAAAGTGATGGAAAATGCCATAAAAAGGGCTCAAATAACAATCAACTGTGGCGGCGGCCATTTACATGACATCATATTCTCGACTTGATGTAAAAAAAATTAAAATACCAAATAAAAATAATCCACAAGAAGAATCAAAGGTTTTCATTTTTTTTTAAATTACAGCCAAAAAACATCGGAAGGTTATTTTTGCGCCACCTTGTACAATTTTACAATACAATACAATTTTGTTGACCGAACTCTCCTGTAGAAATATTTTAAAGATATTGACCTGTAGACTGGTCTGTAGGTAGTCCACAAAGTTTTTAATGTGCCCATCAAAAATGGGCAGAGTTGGACTGCTGCCAGGTCCACCATTTACACAGATATTTTATGTCGTAACATGTATGTAACTATATTTAGACTGATATTGTCCAGAAACTAAGCGTACAGATATATTATGTGTTAAAATATTCGGTGTTATCATAAATGGGTGTGGCCCGCCCTTTTCTATATATTCTTTAGTAATTAAATGAATTAAGATATTTTATAAAAAAAAACTATGTATTTATAAAATGTTTTCAGTGTAGTTCATTAAAAAAATCGAGTCTGCATCTGAATTATTGGGGCAAATGTACGAAATTGATATACAGCGTTGGTCATTAAATGAGCCCACACAGCACACATAATTTTTGTTAAAGTTAATACTCAATTTAAAATCTTTTTAAAAAAGTTATATCGATGAAATATATATAATGGACAATGTTGATGATGTTTCTATTGATTGCCATAATATTTTTACCGTGGACTTTTAGCCCTTTAACGACCATAGACAAGTATACCTGGCCAATCTTTTTTGGTTCTTATAATTGTCCAGTAATTGTTGAGTAAATGTGTTCGAAGATAATTTGTAAAGGAGGGTTGTTGCAACAAAAATGTGGAGGGCGGTAAATCTCAATCTTTTAGTTTTTTTTTTTTTTTTTTTAATTGAACCAATACTCAGGGGATGCCCCCTGCTCATGCAGTGCATTGTATTGATCAGGAAAATAGGGTATGGGAAGGGGGAAAGAGGGATTCGTGTTTGTGGATATTTGATTTAAATTTTCTAAATTGTAAGTAACAGGGAATACTTCTGCGGGAAGTTTGTTCCACATACGAATCGTTCGACTAAAAAACGAATTTTCTCTATAATGCGTTGTGCGAAACACAGGACAATCAACTACAAACGGATGTGCTCTACTAGATAAGCGAGTATTACGAATAAAAACTCGGGCTCGTGGAATAAGTTCACTTATCTCATATGGGCATCTCGCATTATAATATCGATAGAAAAGTGTAACACAACCCACATTCCGACGATGCTCCAATGAATCAATAGAGTTAGATACACTACTGTCATTGATAAGCTTCACCGCCCTTCCTGAACACGGTCCAGAAGCTTCAGAATAGACAGTGGAGCCCCTGCCCATATATGAGAGTTGTATTCCATTTTCGGCCGCGTATAGCTGGTATAAATATTAAGGAGATCGGATGGACCGAAGTAAATCTTGCACCGTTTCAGAAAACCATGACACTTGAATGCCTCTTTCGACACTTGAAATACGTGCTTATTCCAACGGACATCACACTGCACTGTCATGCCCAGAACATCAAGAGTATCCGATTCCCCAATACCTATACCATCCATAGCTACAGATGACAATGTTAATTCCACAGTCCGTCTGTGGGTTAACATACAACATTGGGTCTTGCGTGCATTAAAATCGACCTTATTCGCGCGACCCCACTCGGAGATTGTAGAAAAGTCTTGATTGAGTGTGTCATTCATGTTCTGCCGCATGCCCTCTATCTCCAAAGAGCTTGGCCTGTGATCGAATGAAAATGAATGACAAATGTTGCTGTCATCTGCAAAAGAGAAGATAGGTTTGAAGTTTTGGCCAAGAAGGTCATTAATAAAAACAAGAAAAAGGGTAGGAGAAAGAACAGAACCTTGCGGTACCCCTGAATTTAGCTGAAACTCGTTTGATGGGACCCCATATAAAACAACGCGTATAGTGCGGTCTCTGAGAAAACTCGTTATAAATCAAGAGAATACATTACCGACACCAAAAGCAACTAGGTGAAAGTTATATAGTATAAATAGGACATTGTATATAATATATTAAGATAATAACAACATTAAAAATTGTTTTGAAAAAATTAATAATATGACAAAGAAAATTTCATGCTTTAGGGCTAATATGAATAACACCACTGTGTCTCTTAAAATACATTACACACAAGTGAAGTGATTTTTATATGATGCAACTTCGGGCACCCAAATTTTAAGAAGTAGGAGTTTCCCCGAGTTTTTAGATTACTTTTTTTTTTTTGCTCAGACACTCAGGAGTTCCCAGATAACAACATATGAGGAGGAGGAAAGAGGCGGTAGTGTTTATGAACATTAGACTTGAATTTATCAACATTGCAATTCTCAAGTGAGACCTCAGCGGAAAGTTTATTTAACATACGGGAAGTTTGACTTATAAATGAATTGATTAGTTTAATTTGGTCATACTGAAGAAATGTAGTACCAATTAAAATAAGTTGTAACTGTTGAATTGATTTACAAGGAAACTACACAATGGTATTCTTAAGTAATGTTGCGAGTAAATAGTCTGGTATTGAGTCGAGCCCTGTTTTTATTGGATTATTTTTATTTAAATGTTAATTTTTCTCATTACAAATGTGGGTTTTTTTAAGCAAAAACGTATTTTGAATAACAAATACTTAACACAAATTTACAACTTCTTAAAGCCACATTTTTTTTTGTATAATAACATTTTAACTTTTCCCACCACGTTCAGGTATTTTTTTTCTGTATGAGTAAAAAGTAAAGGTAAAAAAAATTGTAACTTTTACAATTTTTAAACAATCTCAACAAACGGGGACTTCTTTTACTCAGTATTAAATGTTATTTTAAGAAAAATATGTTCTGAAATAAAGTATTAGAAAAAAAGGAGCCAAAGTTAAAAAATTAAAAAAAAGTTGAAAATTTTAAAAACTTTGGATAATATTTCCACATGGATTTGTTAAAAGATTAAACATATATATATATATATATATATATAGACCAATTCCATATGAAAACGATCAAAATTGGCAAATTTTTGGACGACCCCTCTCCGATTTTAAAATAAATAGTCTCAATCGATTGCCCAGCAAAAAATAATGTACCTACATATTTTTTTTTTTATAGTGACTGGTTTAGTGGTGGTGTGCACCACTGTCATGTGACAAAATTGAAGAATTCTTCATAAGGGGGCCTCATTGAAAGTTGAGACCACCTTGATCTCATTGTTTTTTTATTTTTTATAATTGAATTATTTTTAATTATTTAACAGAAAAATTAGGAAAATTTTATTTTTCAATTAAAGCCTGATTCAATACCTTTCCAACGGAAAATCTCGTTGCGATCGCTTTAGTTGTTTTTTTTAAACAACTTTCAATGAGGTCCCTTATGAAGAATTCTTCAATTTTGTCACATGTCATATGGAATTGCTCTATAGTGACTGGTTTAGTGGTGGTGTGCACTAAAGCGATAGCTCGTTGGAAAGGTATTGAATCAGGCTTTAATTGAAAAATAAAATTTTCCTAATTTTTCTTGTTAAATAATTAAAAATAATTCAATTATAAAAAATATAAAAACAATGAGAACAAGGTGGTCTCTTAAATGCTCTTCTCCTGTCCAAACAAGGAGTCGGGGCCCATTTTTTTATTGCTGATTCTTATAGCAAAAATTATGAGGAATCCAAAAAAAATAAAATTAGCCGGAAAATTTAGGAGCTTCTGTGGAAAATCGGAAAATTTAATTTTCATGGGAAAATTTAATTTTCATGGGAAAAAAGGTAAATTTCTGAGAAAAATTAGGAAAATTTTATTTTTCAATTAAACAACTTTCAATGAGGTCCCTTATGAAGAATTCTTCAATTTTGTCACATGACAGTGGTGCACACCACCACTAAACCAGTCACTATAAAAAAAAAAAAAATATGTAGGTACATTATTTTTTGCTGGGCAATCGATTGAGACTATTTATTTAAAATCGGAGAGGGGTCGTCCAAAAGGTGATCGCTTTCATATGGAATTGCTCTATATATATATATATACAGTGAGGAGCACTTGTGAGTACATGTAAGTACTTTTTACACCTAAAGATTCAGGCCGAAAAATGTATGACACTAGAACTAATTATACTTTTCTAAAGGTACAAGGTACGCTGAATCCAAATCTGGCATTAGATTCACTCTCCGGCATCAGGCGTTCGAGCTATATTAACGAGAAAAGTGTATTTTTTGATCAAAATGCTCCAACCTTCCTGGAAATATATATTTCATAATACTTGTAACGTCACCTGAACAAACTATTCTTACCATTTTTTTCAGTTTTTCAATTGTTAAGATAACTTATTTACTTACGACATTATCGTCGGTTGAACTTGATAATAAATTTGAATTTTTAAATTTCGCATTGCGGGACTTTAAAATTGCTGTTACAACCACAATTTCAATTTACAATAATGTCGTAAGGAAATAAGTTATCTTAAAAATTGCAAAAATGAAAAAAATGGTAAGAGTAGTTTGTTCAGGTGACGTTATATGTATTATGAAAAAAAATGTATTTCCATGAAGGTCAAAAATCGGAGCATTTTGATCAAAAAGTGCACTTTTCTCGTTAATATAGCTCGAACGTCTGATGTCGGAGAGTGAATCTAAGACCAGATTTGGATTCAGCGTAACTTGTACCCTTAGAAAAGTATAATTTAGTTCTAGTGTCAAACATTTTTGACACTAGAAGTGTTGAAAAAACGTTATTTTTTATCGATAACTTTAGATTTTGAGGGTGTATTAAAAATTCTGAAAATTGCAAAGGTAATTTACTCGACCGGGCATACAACCTACACTAGGTAATTTTAAAATTATTTTAATTATTTTTTTTTTTAAATTTGTAACACTGTGTAATTTGTTGTACTCTACAGCATGTTCCAGCTTCATTCAATTATTTCTGTTCCGCCACTATGAAGTTTCCTTGTAAGACAAAATTAGTTTTTTCTCAAATTTTATATGAATTAAAGCGAAAAGTATGTAAATTTCATGATAAATGAAGTGGATACAGAATAAATGGCATTTTAGAGATTTAACCCTCTAACTGCAAACTGGTAAACGATGTTTTGCAATGAAATTCAGACTACGTGCTCCACTCGAAAAACAAATAATAAGTTCTTCAATAAAATTGTTTATCTTTGCCTAATTTAGGCGATATGAGCCAAAATATTTTAGGGTGCATTTTGAAAACTAAAGCATATATAAGAGAAGTTTTGAACAAAAATTATTTCTCTTGCCAAAATATAACCACACTCCAAAAACTATTTTTTTTCTGCTCGTATTTAAAAAGATATCACGATTTTCGCTTTTTGGAAAAAGCGAAATTATTCAAAAAAAAGTATCGAAACTTTAATTTACATTGTTCAAACTTCAACGCTTTGCGATTAATACTTAATGTCTTCCTTCTGCCAAATTTCATAAAAATTTGTCTATTAGTTTATAAATTAAGATGATGTCCTTTAGAGGAATCCTGATAAAATCCTGTGAGTCCTTGGACTAAAGTAATTACTTATTATGAAAGATAAAGCTTCAATCTTACTTATATTTTATTATAAAGAGTTTTTAGTCAACTTAAATTGGTTTTTCTGAAGTTATTTGGGGTTAGAATTTGGAAAATTCAAAGTTTTTACATTTGAGCTCTTCGAGGTGACCCTTAAAATTATAATTTGTTCCCCGAATAGTTTTTTAATAGGCCGGAACTTTTGAATAGTAATTTATATGGCTTTGTACAGATAAAGCATAACAGAAATTCTCATTGCGTTTGTGATTTAACATAGCAAATATCTCTAGAAATTCTAATAACAAAGTCCCCTGAAGATTTCCTTGGGCAGGAATGAAATCCGGATAGGGACACGCCTACATCAGATTGTTTTTCACAATTTGTTAAATAAGTTTTGGGACTTTAGCACATTTAATTACTATAGAAAAATGTTTCACCTCCTCATTTTTGGGCTAACATCCATTCCTTCTCAATATCAATTAGAAATAAAATGCCTCATATAATACGAAAAATGAATCGTTTAAAATCTTTACAAATCCCTACAACGATATAAAATATAGATTTCCTTTAACTTGTACTTTACAATTACTAATAATTTCCTTTGTGTGTTTCAATACATTTGTGTAAATGTGTGTGTGTGTGACTGTGTGTTTTGCGTTTTGTTAAAACGTTTCTTATGCCACTAAACGTGCTGGTGTGGCAATGCAATTTGCTGAAAAGTTGTTGCAACAAAAAAGAAATTGAACCAACAAAAAAAGAAGAAGAAATATAATAACGGTAAATTTCTAACGTTTCCCCAAACAAACCTTAATGGTTCTAGCTGCTACACTGATAGAAAAAAATTAGTAAAAGTTTTGCTAAAACTATTGTACTGAAAATTTGTTAAAAATTACGTTGCAAAAAAGAAATGCTAAAATTAGCAGATTTTTTTTGCTAAATATTAGTAAGATAACAAGAGCTAACATAAATCTGTTGTATCTAAAAATATTTAGTTATATTTAAATTTTAGTTAAATGAAAGTAGCAAACTAATCCACTAAAGTCCGACAAAATTTGCTAAATATTAGTAGACAAAAAAATCATAAAAATATGTGAAATTTTAAAAGTTTTTTTTTTTTTAAATGGAATAAAAATCTGCTTTTCTGAAATCAGCAATTTCGAATATTGTAGCAAATATGTCTGTTGATTTTTGGCAAAATATACTTATACTTGCATTCTACAAAATTTAAAGTAAATATAGCAAAAGTTTTGTAGATATTACAGTTTCTGTTATGTGTTTTTAATTTACAAATATTTAGTAAATGTTTTGCTAATTTTAACGGATTTTATTGCAGTAGTAAAAAAGCCTCACTTTCAGAAGTATGCACCTTCCAAAAGGATAAAAAATTTTAAGGTACAATTAAAGGTGCATGTATTTCTGAAAATGAGGCTTTTATACTAAGTACTGCTATTTTCAATTAACTAAATTTCAACTCAAGCATAACAAAATTTTTTGTACAGCTAACAGGTTTATTTTTGCTGTTCATATTTTATTAATATTTAGCAGAAAATCTGCTAATTTTAGCAGTTTTTTCCGCAACGTAATTCTTAACAAAATTTTAGTAGCATTTTTGCTATTTTTATAGGTTTATTTTTATGAGTGTACTATATCGAATGTTGTTGCTTTTTTTGCATTTGAGCTTTTAGAGCTGCAGAAAAAAACTCCACGATTTTTATTCAGGGTTAATTTGCTTTAGATGATCGTATCCAACAGTGCAGTTTATATTAAACCATGAATGAAGAAAAAAACGACTCTGTTTGTGTGAAATGTATAAAGTAGTTGCATGAAAATGTTTAATGTATGTGTATGTATGGCTGTGTTACCCGAGTAAAAAGAGTATATAAAATTATATATGATGAGATATCTTCCGCACATATGAGAGAATATAATTTGATCCGAAAAATAGTTCTAAAATATTGTATCACTTTGGATCTAATTATATTTAAGAAGGTACAATTTAATAAAAAAATTACTCAATTCCATCCGAGTTTTGTGCCGATATCTAACTATATTATATTTGATTTAACTATATTGTGTACAATTAGATACAGTTTGATAAAAAATCAGATATAATAGGCAGGGCCCCACAATAGCAATTATTTTAAACAAAAAAGCATCGAGAGCAATCAGGAAACGGATTCTCTTTCTAGGTGATCGCTTCATTTCGCCTTCCGACATCGCGAACATTTTGCCTAATAGGATAATTGGCTTTATAGGTAGCTTGAATCTGTAGGTAACCTTAGGAAGCACAAAAGACCTACATTGGTCGCGGTGCATAGTGTCTTCTGATCTAATCTAATCTAGATGGTCTAAAAACTATTCTCCAACAAATACGGAAAAAAATCTATGTGGCGGTTTTTTTTGCGGCCAATCAAAATTTTTAATATTTGGCTTGTTTTTAGTTTAGGAGCACCTCACCGATTTTGATAAAAATTCAGTTACAATGCAGATACGTGTGCTGATTCGATAATTTTTATTTTTTTATAAGGCACGCCCCCATTGGAGGCGGAAAGGCTTAAAAAATAATTTTTTAAACTTCAATTTTCTCAAAAATTACTTACCTGTTAGGAACAAACTATGTGGCTTATAAAATCTCCTTTCCTAGGAAATATATACATTACTATTTTCCAGGGATGGGAGCGTGTTATTTAACTCTAAAGTTAAAAATTTAGCGAAAAACAAAAATCACTCTGTATTTTGTCAATTTAAGCAATAATGTCACTTTTTATTTTACGTTTAATTTATTTTTATTTGACATAATAAAATTTACTTCTGTTTGAAGCAAGGAAATCTTATTTTCAAGACTTAAAAGTAAAACTTTTTAGTTTAAATATTCCCAAAGACTTCTTATCCGTTCTTAACAAATTATATATCACTGTAAAGCTTATAATATCTATACATTTTAATTTTTCAGGGATGGGATGGGTTATTTCACTTTATAGTTAAAAATTAACGTGAAACAAAAAAGAAACTGTTTTTTGTCATTTTGTACAATTACTTTTACTTTTTATTTTGCATTTGATTTATTTTTATTTGGTATAATAAAATTTACTTTTGTTTAAAGTAAGGCAAACTTATTTTCAGATGTTCGTTAATGATTTAAAGAATTTCCAGTCAAAATATTTCGGTAATTTTTACTTTTAAAGCGAAATGCCAAGCTTCCATCCCTGGAAACTAAAATTTTAATTATATAAGCTTTCCAATCGCATATAATTTGTCCCAAACAGATAAGAAATTTTGAGAAATTTTCATCAAAAGATTTTGTTGACATTGGAGATTTTTTTTCCAAGCACCCTCCTGACTAAAATTTTGCAGACTCAGCTAAGTTTTTTGCTGACTTTACTAACTTTTATTTTTGAGTGTAAATATGCTATTATATATATACATTAGGGCGGATCGATTTGTAGGGAGGCCAAAAATCGCTCAACTTACAAGGAAAATCGTATTCTAGAGATCAAAATAAGAAACTTTGCCGAAGGAACCATACCTCTAAAACGAATTCTGATGTCCCGATTTTTGACCCGTAGTATCAAATTATCAAAAATCCCACTTTGACTCATTTAGAGTGCCCCAATCGAATCCAACCCAATCGAAATATAATTTATACACTCATCTGCTAGAGTGCCTTCCGCAGAAGAAATAGAGACCCTAATCTTGGAAAGACTCCTCCTACTTTCTGAAATATCTCTATCCCTAGATTTGTACATTTCGCTATAAAAACACGGCTTAAAAGACCCTCTTGCAACTTAAATTTTAAAACCCTTAACGGTCACCTAGAATGATGAATTATGCATTAATCTGCTAGCGCGTCTTCCGGAGAAGAAGTAGCTCCCATAATCTTGGAGAGATTCCTCCTACTTTCTGAAATATCAAAGTGGGCTTTTTTCAAAATTTGACCCTACGGGTCAAAAGTCGGGACATCAGAATTCGTTTTAGAGGTATGGTTTCTTCGCCAAAGTTTCTTATTTTGATCCCTAGAATACGATTTTCCTTGTACGTTGAGCGATTTATAAATCGACCCGCCCTAATATACATATATATATATTTATAATTATAATTATATATATATATTTAAATGTAAAGACCACTGCAAATGTAGTTGACAACAAACAAAATTTGATTTAAAAACAGCACGACTTACATTTCAGTAAATTCAACTAACAATGTCATTTGCTTTTTACTGTTCAAAAAATGTACCACAGCTACAGTAAAAATGAACAACATATGTAGTAAAAACTAAACAAACATTTATTTGTTTTATTTTTTTAAAATAAAACAAAACTACTGTATAAAATTAATGTAAAATCATAATACAGTAATTTGATGTGGTTTGTTTTTTTTAAATGAAATACAATTGTAGTCAAAAATTAAATTTTTCCTACAAATGACTGTTTTTTCATTTAAAACTAAAGCTACTGTATTACAACTCAAACAACTACAAAAATATAAACCAGAAGAAGCTCCCTTTTCTTTAATATGAAATATACATTTTTTTACTGGGGTAGTGAGTTTGTTGGTGAATGTGTTTTTTGCTACAGCAATTGCAAGTAAAAGATTGTGGAAATTCGATTATTTATTACGGAATATAACGAATTATATGGTATTTCCTGTTAAAAAGGAAAAAACTTAAATTAAAAGGGAAAACCCAATTATATATTTTGGCGCAGGGAACTACTGTGTGCTAAATTAGGAAATGGTTTAAAAAAAACAAAACAATTATATGGCAACGGTTATTGGGTTACAAATTTATAAGTAAGAATAATTTTAAAAATATAATGTTAGTAAATATTCCGATTTTTTTTTTAAAGCTATGCAGTGTTTACTACTTCGATAATCCTTAATTGATTTATTCCTTTTAACGTTTTTGCATACTCTAATTCGGCTATTACGAATTTCAGACGGTTGGCACAACTTAACATTAGTAAATTTAATTTATCTATTAAATACGGTTATTTTCCCAAATAATATTATTCCTTTATTTAAATCAGGAAATAAGTCTCTTGTAACTAATTATAGCGGTATTTCCAAACTTAGTTCAATACCCAAACTGTTTGAAAAATGTTTAACTGATCCTTTTTGTTATACAATATCATCGATATTATCACCTTCTCAACATGGTTTCCGTAAAGGAGGCTCTACAACCACAAATCTACTAAATCTCACAACAATAGTTAACCGCAGATTTACAAATGGCCAACTTACTGATGTTATCTACACAGACTTTAGCAAAGCCTTTGACAAAGTTAATCATAATCTTCTTTTAAAAAAATTATATTTGATGGGATTTACTAAAAATTGTATAAACTGGATAGGATCTTACTTGAGTGGCAGAAAACAACGTGTGTTATTTAACGATTCTAAATCAAAAAATATCGATGTAAAATCTGCAGTACCGCAAGGAAGCCACCTTGGGCCAATTTTATTCTCCCTCTTCATAAATGACTTACCACTTTCGATTAAATTTTCCAACGTCCTAATGTATGCTGACGACGTTAAAATTTTCTTAGGTTTTGATAAAATTTCTTATCATACACATCTTCAGCAAGATTTAAATAACCTCTACGTATGGTGCAATGCAAACTTAATGGAATCAAACTTGAAAAAATGTAAACATATGCGCTTCTCCAGAAAAAACTTCGTTCCGTCTCCCTACTATTTGGGTGGAGAGTGATATGTTTTCACAACACATCACTCTGGCCGTTAATAAAGCTCGTGGAGTTCTTTCTTTTATTAAACGATGGGCTAAAGAATTTACTGATCCTAATATAACTAAACATCTTTATACTTCCCTAGTACGGCCAATCTTGGAATATGGTTCCGTAATTTGAGATCCTCAACATAATGTTCATATTCAAATGATTGAATCAGTTCAAAAACAGTTTTTGCTTTTCTGTTTTCGAAATTTCTACTTGGGATCTTTTGTTAATCTTCCATCATACTCTATTTGACTTGCTCGTATCAAATTACCAACCTTGGAAAGCCGAAGAAAAGTGCTAAATGTTACTTTTGTAGTCAAGCTGATTAATGGTGACTTATGCTCTGAATTTCTAATCAATAACCTGTCATTTAATATTCCTCAACGCTCAACGAGAAACTTCAATTTGTTATATGTTCCATTTTTTCTTCAAAATTATGCTGATGCTGATCCTCTTATTAGAATGTGTAATGATTTTAAAGAATTTTATAGTTTTATTGATTTTTATATTAATGTTAGGATTATTAAACGCAATATTATTTTATTTCTAAACACATGAATTTATATCCATGTTATTTGTATTAATGCAATTTGACGTTATTGTCTGTAAGGATTTCTTCCATAGACTAAAATAAATAAATAAATAAATAGTTTTCACAACAAAGTTCGGTTATTTCAACTAAATTTAAGTTGTGCCACACAAAATTTTCAGAATTTTATTGGCATTTTATTGCTATGTGTGATTTAATTTGTATTTCTTAGACCACAGATTTATTCTTAAAGATCCTAATAAGGTTTTAGCAACATAATTATACTTATTATATTCGTATATTAAATATTCAATTTGCAATAATCATATTAATTATTAATTATTTATTCCTCTTTTTTACAATTAAAAATATTACTACTATAATTTATCACTAATTATGACAAATGTTTCATTTATATGCAAAAGAAAAAATCTGCACAAAAAAATTAATATTAAAACTGTAAATTTTCAAATTAGTTCATAATTCAAATTTTTCCACGAACCACATGACGTATGAGTTATATTTATCTTTTTTTCCTTATGGTTTACCTATAACACAGTATCAACCCACATGACGTATGAGTGTTATTTATAACATCATAACTATATTTATAATTTTGTTTTGTTGTAACAAACAAAGATTTATTTGTGTAGGTTTTTTCTACATAAATCTACTTTTATCATCAATTTTAATTAGTTTAAATTTTATTAATAAAACAAAATTAAATATGAGGTATTTAATAGTAAATTTGAATTATTTATATTTGTATTTCAGAACACCTCAAAGCAAAAAATTTCCAAAAAGGTAAGCGGGTTTGTAATCAAGCATTTTGGCAGAACGCATTCCTTACTAGATTACCTACTCGATTCTTTTAACAGGGCGTGAGACTAAAATAATTGATTCTTTAGAATTGATTATTTTTTTTACCGAAGAACCATTTACTTTATATTTTTGAGAACTACATACATTTTTTAATAAAGAAATAGTTCCATTGTAAAACTACGAAGTACTTACACAAAAAAAAATAAATAAATAGTTCCCTAGAAAAAATAAGAAGTACTTACATTTAAAAAAAAAAGTAGTTCCATAAGTTAATTCAACTTTTACTAAGACGTGATTCTCCTAGGTCACTCAAATATAACGATCTAAACTCATACGGAAATAAAATCCTAAAAAGTAAAACATCGAATTGTTTTGCCCAGGATAAAATTACACATTCCAAAAAGAAGGTGATGCCCACACTTGATTACATATCTCATTGCCAAATTTAGTAACTGCAATACCAAACTCATTCCAACGATAGAGTCAAAAAAGCAAGTAGTATTGTAATCAATTATTTAATTTTAAACCAGAAAGCATGAACTCAATAACAAAGTAATTATTTACTTAAAAGAAAATAACAATGTTATTAACTTACACGTAAAACTTTTTGTACTCAAGAACTAATCATATACTTTTTCTTAATAAAAGGACGTTATTGGAAGTAGTTCATAATTTTGAAAAAAGAAGTTATACAATTTTAAAGAATTTATCTCATATATTTTTTCAAACAAATTTTTATTTGCAGGAAAATAATTCTAAAAACAGAAATTTCATGTTGCCTAAATTTTGTTAAAAAACTGTGGTTAGGTATAAATTAGGGAAGCGCACGTGAGCAGAAAATTGTGAGTGAAAGTTGAAATTACTGACGTTATCGTGAGTGAGTGTAAAAAAATTTTCGAGGGTGATTGTGCGTGAGTCATATTTTCGTTTATCAATTTTGAATTGTTCTTCTTTTTTTGAAAAATGTATATTTTCGTGTTATAGCTCCAAAATTATGACAAACCCATGTTATCATAACAATTCGATGTTTCACTTTTTAGGATTTTATTTCCGTATGAGTTTTGATCGTTATATTTGAGTGACCTAGGAGAATCAAGTGTGAGTAAAAGTTGAATTTACTTATGGAACTACTTCTTTTTTTTAAATGTAAGTACTTCTTATTTTTTCTAGGGAACTATTTACTTATTTTTTTTTATGTAAGTACTTTGTAGGTTTAAAATGGAACTATTTCTTTATTAAAAAATGTATGTAGTTCCTAAAAATATAAAGTAAATGGTTCTTCGGTAAAAAAAATAATCGCCTGTTAAAAGAATCGCCCTGTTAAAAGAATCGAGTAGGTAATCTAGTAAGGAATGCGTTCTGCCCAAAATGCTTGATTACAAACCCGCTTACCTTTTTGAAAATTTTTTGCTGGGTGATTACATGGGTTTGTCATAATTTTGGAGCTATAAACCACGCACAATCACCCTCGATTTTTTTTACACTCACTCACGATAACGTCAGTAATTTCAACTTCCACTCACAATTTTCTGCCCACGTGCGCTTCCCTTATGTTATACCTAACCACAGTTTGACAATATTTAGGCAACATGCTATTTCTGTTTTAGTATTATTTTCTTGCAAATAAAAATTTGTTTAAAAAAATATATGAGATAAGTTCTTTAAAATTGTATAACTACTTTTTTCAAAATTAGGAACTACTTCCAATATCGTCCTTTTATTAAGAAAAATTATATGATTACTTCTTGAGTACAAAATGTTATACATATGTATAAGTTAATAACATTGTTATTTTCTTTTAAGAAAATAATTACTTTTTCATTGAGTTCATGCCTTCTGGTTTTAGAACTTTAGATTATATGGCACTATGCACGCGACCAACTTAGGTCTTTTGTGCTGCCTAAAGTTACCCTAAAGATTCAAGCTACCTATAAAGCCAATAATCCTATTAGTCAAAATATTCATAATGTCCGAAGGGGAGACAAAGCGATTGCCAAGAAACTTGGCACGCCTTTGGCATAGCCTCGGACATTCGCAAAGAACATGCTCTGATGTCTCAGCTACCAGTTCGCAAAACCTACACTCATCCGTGTCCGAAAGACCCCTTTTGCGCAGGTGGTATCTGAGATTGCAGTGTCCAGTCAGGTAAGACACCAGGGTTCTCAAGTCACCCCTCCCGAGGGACAAGAGTCTCCTCGATCCTGCACTGGAAAAAGATATTAATCTCTTAGCCTGTCGTTGGCCAAGAGAGTTTTCCCAATAGAGAGAGAATTCTGATTCCCTCCACGACCCGAGCTTCTCCCTAACATACCCCAAAGGTATACCACAGAATGGTTCAGGGCCAATAAAGGGCCTTCGGGCCCCGCAATTAGCAAGACAATCTGCCCTTCTGGTTTAAATTTAAAGAATTGATTACAATACTACTTGCTTTTTTGACTCTATCGTTGGAATGAGTTTGGTATTGCAGTAACTAAATTTGGCAATGAGATATGTAAGCAAGTGTGGGCATCACCTTCTTTTTGGAATGTGTAATTTTTTCCTGGGCTTCTATAGTTATGGCAAGAGTAGCTTTAATATATAATTTTTTTATTTTTTTTTTAATGCAATCAATATTTATCGAATCTGATGATAATAATGTAAATTGGTCCCATAAATTAATTTAAACACATGTCCTATTTGTGGCCAAGTTAATCGGAGCAAAAAGAAGTGAAAAATTGGTCATAATAGAACGTTAGGAGTTTTCGTTTTCGGAATTTAATCACTAAGCACAAGAAACAAAATAAAATGAAATAGGGAACGAGTTGCATTAAACCCTTACAACATTAAACGAAATATAATGGCAACAAAGTTTTTACAAAGTTAAAAGACGAAAATTGGCAATTCATCTTTACAGACGGATATAAAACACCAAATCATGTTGGATTTGCTGTTACCAACGAAACTGGGTCAACATTAATATCCGGAATACTACCACAAAACGCAAACATTTTTGAAGCCGAAGCGGAAGCTGTTCTAGAATCTCTAAATATTTGTAAATCCAACCAAACCAAAAATGTTATCTGCACTGATAGCCGCTCAGTCTTTGACGCCATACTCAATGCCCGAATTAGAAATCAAACAATTATCACTATACAGCAGATGCTAATACAACTAAAGAATAGAGTAAAAATCATATGGATACCAATTCATATTGTTATATTAGGAAACGAGGCTGCAGACAATGCAGCAAAAAAATACTAGTATGCAACCAACATACCTTCACATATCCCAGACAAAAAGTTATATCTCAAGATCCAGGATAAACAATTTAGAAACCTCCATTCTCCAAAAATGGAGCCGATATACTCATCTTTACCAAACCATAAACCCTAATAGAATACCAGTCTTTCTTCCAAATTTGACAAACTGTCACACACCAGGCTCACACACCAATAGTTGATGTCAAAAGATCCACAACCTGATTGCGTTTTTTGCAATCAGGCAACATTAACAACAATTCACGTTCTATTAGAATGCCATGCACTTTATAACACCCGTTTAAGAATATGCAACTCTCACAGTATTATAGATATACTCAAATGTCCTTCAGAGGACAATATAAATAAAACATATAATTTCCTACAACATCTTCAATTACAAACCAAAATTTAACGTTCGCGTAATTACTAATTCTTTTCTTTGTATATAATTTATTTTGTATATATGACACAAGCCGATAGCCTTAGTTGCTGGTGCTTTAGTTTTAAGATTTATTGTAATTTTAATTATAATAAATATGTAAATAAATAAATAAATAAATAAAATATAATGGTACGCGGAAGGAGTGGAATTGAAACACTTAACACTTGAAATAAAATAGAAGCAGTGTTGTTTACTTGTTGAGAGCAAAAAGCCCAACAAAAATTGTAAAAAGCCGTAAAAAGGCGTTATTTTGTTGCTATAAAAAAAAGCGTAAAAGCGCCAGACGACATTTGTTTTATTTGTTTATGCAGTTAAAGAATCCAAGTTGAGTATAAAACAGTTTTACAATTGGAAGTGACAATATTTCTTCATTCAGTATATTTTGTCAAACTCCATATAAAATAACAAGCTTTTCGCATCAATTTAAGAGAAAAGACCATGAAAATATAGCGAAAAGTGAAATTTGATTGCAATTTTCTAAAGACTGTAAAAATTGGAGTTTTCGATTGTTTTTATTGAAGGATTTTGGGCAAAGAAATGGTTTTTAAAACGAAATTGTTTAAAAAGCACCAAAAGCACTAACGATAAATTACAAAGCACCAATTTAGTGCTTTTTTTATGTGTTGGTACCATTAGTAAAATTTTGGCGTTTTGCGACATTGAAAAGCACCATAAATAGTGCCAAAGCACCAAGTTGGCATCACTGAATAGAAGTGAGCAAAATGGAACGAAATAGAATGACACATTGATCCAAATAGTAACAATATGAAATGGAATTCCCCGTTCAGCAGGATTTGCACAATAAACACGAAAAGCGAAACAGAAAGAAATGTGGAACTAGTGACTAAATGATGCGGAACAAGAAAAAGTAAAATTGAGGGGGTTTACTAGCTTTAGAAATAAATAAAAGCGACAATACTTAAAGAAATTATAAAAAAATAAATAAATGTTGTATTCAAAAATACTTTTTGCGATATAAAAACACAATACTAGATATTACTCTAAAAATTATAATTCATAATTCCGACTAACATGGCAACCCTAGTAACTATTTCATTATAGACGCTTTTTTTTAAGATAAAATCGGATGCCTTCGTGGAGCAATGGCTACTCAGCTGAGAAAAACACTATTTAAATTGTTTTTAATACACAAATAAATTTTTTAGTCCCCACGTAGACGCATTTTATTAAATTTTTGATTTGCATTAAAATTCTACTATGGTAAACTCAAAAATTAGAAAACATCCAACAATATCGTTGTTTTTTGTTCAAAATATAATGTACAGAAATTTAAAAATGTCTCTACGTCAGGGACTTCATTTTGTAGTCCTCTACGAAACAAAAAAAAATCGGTTCACCCGTTAAGGCTGCTCAGGTGGCATCCCATTTTCTATATCTTGTTTTGACAAAAAAAAAGCATTTAAAGTAAATATTGCTCATGTAAATATAGGCAGTTAGTATAGAGTGCCTTTAATGTATAGAAAAATCCACAAAATTTTAGGTAGGAGTATTAACACAAAATCCTTTCCTTACAAAAAAAAAAATAAAACTTCATACCATCAAATATGTTATATTATAACTAACATCCATCATTTTGTAGATGGGCAGTAGATTTTATATTTTTACATTGTTTATGAGTTTATACTGTCAAAGTAACCCAACGAACATTTAAGATTGTAGGCAACAAAATTATATAGTGTTTAAATTAGAGAAATCGTGTTTATAATTGTTCTTCTTCTTAAGTCTCAAGCCATTTCTAAAACTTTAAATAATTTTAAAATACACTGGGAAAATGTTTAAAAAATTTGTTGGATTAAATTCACCAAATTTTTAGTGGCAATAGAAGAATTCAGTTAATATAGCAGAAATTTGAATGTAACACCAGTATTTTTGGATATCAAAATGACTTATGGACTTTTGGCTATCAAAATGACTTATGACACTTATAGGTTTTTTTCATGTTTAAAACATAAAAAATTTATATGAATAGGTCAGATTTGTGTACAAAATATAGCGAAATCGGATTATTAGTTTGTTGCAAATGGACTTTGAACAAAACTTAGGGCGGGTAAATAACGAAAAAAACCATCTTGAATTTCTTAGAAAAAAATTTTCTTTATTGTCCTGAACTCAGAAACCAACAAATAATATTAATATTTTTTTTAATTATTGATGAAGGCTTAAAACAGTTCCCAATGTAGACAATTTTTTTTTGGAAATGGTTCTTATCCTAGCAGTTAGGACACTAAAAATGCAAAAAAAAACTCCATTACTCACTTTTGTTCAGACTCCATTTTTAAGCGAAGTAATGAGCCGATCGGTTTAATAATTTAGAGAACCTTCTTAAAGGTAAATTGATAAGAAAAATAGTTCAATGTCGACACCAAAACGCAGTTCTGAGTGAAATGTGTGTCGGTATGTTGGTATTTTAAAATTATATGTTGCTGGGTTAATTTCAGTACGAATTACATTTACTTTAATATTGTTTGCAGTTGTTGTATAAAGTATGGCAAAATTTTAGTTTTAAGGCAGTTTTTTTTTCGTTGCAAATATCTGTAATATCTGTTGTTTATACATAAAAACTTTATGAAATTTTGACAGTCGATATGGCTGATTGGCGATAATTGATGTATGCATTTTTAAATGAAGCAACAGTAGCTAAATAATGATAAACATTAATAGCATAAATCTGATGGAATAAAAATATTGAATTGAATTTTTTTTTTACACAATTTTTACACAATTTAATGTATTTTTAAAGGATAAAGGATGTAATGTTATAGTAGACAGAAAAAATTATTGTCAATAAAATTTCATTTATATTTTTGTTTTGATTACAAACTCACTTTCAATTAAAAGTTTAATAATATCTATTAAATACAGGGAGACCATTCGCACTGATTTCAACAGTACATGTACTGATTTTTGACCACGTGTACTGATGAAAAACCCATGTACTAGATTTGCACTGATTTTATAAATTTTGTAGTGTTTGTACTGATTTTTAACATTTTTAGGAAATTTCTCTATATTTTCGAAAGAAAAACTTAAGCTTTGTTTCATTTAGTATAAAGTTTTCGAATATGTGAGTTTTTTGCAGCATAAAAGCATTCTTATAACCATATGTATTTTCTATTTAAATTTATTTTCATCGGGATAAACATTAATTGCATTTATAGTAATTAAATGTGCTAAAGTCCCAAAACTTATTTAACAAATTGTGAAAAACAATCTGATGTAGGCGTGTCCCTATCCGGATTTCATTCCTGCCCAAGGAAATCTTCAAGGGGACTTTGTTATTGGAATTTCTAGAGATATTTGTTATGTTAAATCACAAACTCAATGAGAATTTCTTGTCCTCGCTAGGATATTGACATTTTGTAATCTAATAGAAACTGTAAAAAAAGACATGAAAA
>CM037854.1:219162226-219281880 GCA_021234595.1 Delia radicum
TACGCTAGATTTTTCTCGGGACTGAGGAGGGTAGTATTCAAATTGATGCCATAATTAATTAAATTTTGAGATTATGCGGTAAAATACTTTAATTAATTAGCTATTTTTAGAAATATTCGTTTCGATTATTCGAATAATTTTTTACAGTTAATCGTTTGACCGTTCGATCAAAAATTGTTCGATCAATTATTCAACAAATAAAAACCCGTATAAATGACAACCCTTGCAGGTACTCGTATGTATTTACTAAATTTTGTTTGAAATTTAAAACAATATTCAATCAAGTTTTTGCTAAAATTAATCCATTTAATTGATTATAAATTATTTTATTTGATACTACAATTACATTAATAGACCGAATTCAATTAAGTTTTAATTGAATCAACAAATATTTCAATTGAAACTCGATGACCTTTTTTGCTGTCCTTTTTTTGGTACTTTTACTGTACTTTTTCATTATTTTTAGCTTTTATTTCATCTTGTGGTTATATTGTGTTAAAGTGTTAAAATTAATCATGGTAAGTTTTTTTTTTTTTGTTTGCCTTTCTTCTAACTAAATAAAAAAAACGTTATGAACAAAATGAAATGGAAATTTATTTATAATTTATTTTTTTCTCATCTTATTTCTTTTCAAGTTTATTAGAACTTTGAATGGCTTTGAAAAGCTATCAGTTTAATTGTTAACTAACTATAAGTGCTGTGCGAACACAAGCAGCAACAAAAAAGGGATATTATAGAAAAACTTTTCAGTTTTTTAGAAAAGTTTGATGAAAAGTTACATTTTGTTTGGTAAAAATGTCCTTTTGTTAACAGCAATTAAGTCCTTTGTTAACAGCAATTAACAATATCCCAGTGTAGAAAGCTTTAGCATATAATTATTAATGATTTTTGCTATTTTTTCTAATATTAAAAAAAAAATGTTTTAACAAATTATTTTTTTGGACTTTTAATATTTTCATATATTTAATTAGAATATTGTTGTACCTTAAGTCCAGAAATCTAATATGATATTGTCCTATTAGATTTTAATTGTTGCTTTTCAAAAAGTTTGATCATTTTTTATAATAGACAATACAATTGTTTCATCGGCATCACCCAAATCTTCAGTTATTTGCAATAGAAAGGGATAATTGGCTTAGTTGAAACCGAGACACTACATACAAAAGACAAAATAAACTTTATAAGAATCTTTTTGCTTTGAATGTAAGGTAAGTGTATTTAAATCAACCATAAGTAGGCTCTTAAAGAATTCCCAAGGAATTACTCGCCAGGACTTGGTTCGACTGTTTAAACAAAATTTTCTTTTAGAGCTGATTTTTGCTGATGGGAAAAGGTTCAATCTTGATGGTCCAGATAGTTTTACAGCTATTGAAGAGGAATACGTAAGGAACCACGATATTTCTCGAAAAGAAATTTCGGAGGCGGGGCTATTTTTGTTTCCACGATATGGTTGAGTTGGCATTTCCAGGCACCAGAATGATCTCTTCTCAGTACATTACAGTATTAGAAGAGAAATTGGTGCCATTAATTGAAAATAGCAACGAAGAAGAGTTCAGATTCCAACAAGACAATGCCTCAGTACATGTAAGTAGTCAGACGATGGAGTGGAATGGCCCGTATGTTCTCCGGATCAAACCCCCACTGAGAATTATTGGGGAGTATTTACCCGTCGAGTTTACTCAGCCGACCACTCTACCATCTGAGCTAGTTCGATATGTTATACTTGATAGATTAAAATATAAGGGACTTGCTTACACAAAATGTCATTACTTTCCAGCTTACAAAAAATCAGAAATAAGTAGTTATATATGTACTTACTAGTAGTGAAAAAATGATGAGTCTAAAAATAGATTTTCAAAAAATTGTTGATCATTACGTTGTATTTAGAATAATGATAAAAATTAGTACTTATGAGTAAGGCATTATTTTTGTTATACAAATAATGGGAAAATTAAAATTAGTAAGTTCTTTTTATTTGTATTAAAGTAAAGCAGAGAGTAAGCTGGTGTCATTACTGGTAGTGGGAAAAGTAATTACTTGTCATTAACGTTTCTACACTGGGATGTTAAGGGTTTTGGAAAAAATATATTAAGATTTATTAGTTGAAAATTTAGTTATAATAATCAGGTGATTTGAGTTAATGAACCTTAACCAATTAAGAATGAAAAAAGTTAAAAACAAAACCACAATAATTAGTTCAAATCTTGAATAAATTTATGGAAAAACCTAAACCTAAAAGTTTTAAATATGAAAAAGTAGGGGAATGTGGTGTGCCATGAAGAGATTGATATATTAACAGATATATCTCTGCAGAAAGAATATGTAAATGCCCAGCTTAAAGTGAGATATATTTGCATATAAACGTACTTAAATCGTCTGCATTAAATTGTTGAAAAAATTTCAAAGTTCCAAAATAATCGCAAATTTTCACAATTTAGAAATGTTGTATAAAGGTACACTTTCGGGTGTAGCTTGAAACTTTAATTTTTATAGTGAAAATATGCTGTTTTTAGACCACGGTTATCAGTTTTTATTCAATTTAACTATGCTATAGTTAATAATAATTAGACAATAGCTCAGTAATAAATAAATAAGAGTGCAGTTCTTCGAGCCCTTTATAGTAAAGGGGCGCATAAATATTTTGCAAGATATTTTCTTATGTGCTGCAATGCCAGTTTTAACAATTTTTACACTTAAAATAGCAAAAAAACAGACTATTTAACTTAAAAAAAATACTTTAAAATACTTTAATTTCATCCATGATTTTAAAATTTTCAAGATTTAATACTATCAGAGCAAATAAAATAAATTGTTGTTTTATAAAAAAAATGCAAGACATCCCTTCACCCCTTTATTTTACACCCATCACATGTATTATATTTTCGTCTTTTACATTTACATTTAAAATGGCTTTGGTCTATACCAACATTAAATGATTTAAAGACAAAAAAGACATGTTAAGAAACCTCCCCTCACCAAAAATCAATTAAACTTTCAATTCATTAGACTAATGCCCGTAATTTCAAGCAATATTTACCTACCGTTGCTTAGATACCTACCCGATTTTGTTCGTGTATACGGGTAGATATCTAAGCACCGGTAGGTATCTATTGCTTGAAATTACGGGCATAAGGTTAATGTATCGGGACTGAACGCCTATATTTCAATATATTTTAGTAGACCGGTTCATTTAAAAGGGATTTTTAGTCCTACACTTAGAATAATATGTAGGTAAAGACCACTGCAAATGAAGTTAAAAACAAATGAAATTACACTTAAAGAAAATACGACTTACATATCAGTAAATTCAACTAACATTCTCATTTGTTTTGTAATGTTTAAAAAATGACTAACAATTGTAGTAAAAATGAAACACATGTTAGTAAAAAATAAACAGACATTTGTTTTTTTTTATTTGTTTAAATAACAAAAAACTACTGTAGAAAATTAATGTAAAATCATAAAACAGTCATTTGATGTGGTTTGTATTCTTTAAACGAAATACAAGGTTACTAAAAAATTTAATTTGTTCTACAAATGACTGACATTACGGTAAAAATAAAGAAACTGTATTACAACCCAAACAACTAAATATTTTTAAAGCGGAAGTTTCCTGAGTGTATTATTTTTACTAGAATAAGGTCCTTAATACAGTCTCTTTTAAATGCCAGCAGGAAAAAATATTTTTTTTTATGTTGGAAATGCTATAAAAAAATTATTTTTCGATTCTTTTAGACTTATAAGAGAACTTTCTTACGTTCACCGCTTATATGGTAAAAATGATCAATTATTACAGGGAGCCAGCATTGAAATAAACATTAAAGTAAAAAAAATATTAGTTTCAAGGTACACTCGAAAATCGTTACAGTGTACAGTTATGATAGTGCTTTGAAAAAATTTCAACTGATACTCTTATTCACTAATTATGTGTACCAATTTTAAATCCCAGTCTTAAATAAAGTTTAATTTATTAATATATTATTAGTTTTGAATAAAAATATTTTAATTGACTTCAATATTTTCCTAAAAATTTACTTTTGGCATTTCAAGGTACACCAACAGATTTTCTTAGCATCTATTTAACTTATGGAAATAGATCTATGGTAAACATGAGCGCAAGACTAAATAAACCCTATCCGGAAGATATTTTTTTCAAAATTGTGCCAAATATACTCAAAAACTGGATCGTTCCAAGGTACACAACTTTCCCCTATACATAAATCTGCATTTAAATTTTTTTATAAAGACATGTCCTTAGAATCACTAGAAAAGGGTTTTTCAAATTGAAAAGCTTACGACAGGAATTTAATTCAGAAATTTAAAATAAAACTTACGATCAAAGTTCTATTAAACTATATTTAATCCCAGAAAATGAAAGGCGCCTGATGATTAGACTGGTATATCTTCATAAGCTGTAGAAATTTTTTCTTTCTTTAAAAAACTTCAAAACTCCTTTATAAAGTGTTTAACAAATCTTTAAACTTAATTTCAATATTATCTTTATTTTAAACCAAAATCTTATCCTCAAAAGTAGTTTTTTTTTTAACTTATAAACAAACAACACCCCCGGGTGATGCCATGAACTATTTACCAAAATGACAGCTGGATTTTAATACATACTGCAGGAACAACAAAAAAAGTTAGCAGAGATCTGTTTTTTATTCTACAATAAAGTTATTGTAACACTCTCTATGGTTGTCATGTTCTGCATTATGTTACAATTGTGGAGAAAAGAGTTTATCAGTAACAGAATGTTTTGTAAAAAAAAAAAAAAATGTCGGAAAAAACAAATGTTTTGTTTAACAATTGTAAACGGAATAGAAAAACCACAATGATACCGGCTTCCGTCAATAAGTTGGAAACATAAATACTAAATTTAAACAGAAATATATTAAATGAATTTATATTCAAATAAAAATTAATGTAATAGCGAATAATTTTTAATTTTTGCGATCTGCAACCTAAAATAGTAATGCCAGTTCTTGACTTACGGAACCCCCCCCCCCCCCCCCCCCCCCCCTTCCCAGCAGAATTAAAAATTTCAACTTATTTTGAATTTCTTCATCTTTGGTGACTTTTTTCTAATACGTTATTTGAAAAGGTATTTTTTTTTTTTTCTTTTTGAAAGTACGTTCAATGCTGAGTAAAAGGAGTTTTTGTTTGTTAAAATCGGTTAAAACTTGTTAAAGCCACATTTTTTTTGTATAATAACATTTTAACTTTTCCCACCACGTTCAGGTTTTTTTTTTTTGTATGAGTAAAAAGTAAAGGTAAAGAAAAAATTGTAACTTTTACAATTTTTAAACGATTTTAACAAATGGGAACTTCTTTTACTCAGTATTAAACGTTATTTTAAGAAAAATATGGTTTGAAATAAAGTATTAGAAAAAAAGGAGCCAAAGTTTAAAAATTAAAAAAAAAGTTGAAAATTTTAAAAACTTTGGATAATATTTCCACATGGATTTGTTAAAAGATATATATATGTATATATATATATATATATATATATATTTGGAAAGATTAACTATGAATGTTTCCAAAACTGTTCCAAAATTTCTAATTGGTTCTAAACTGACTTAGTTGAAAATATTGCATTCCATGGAGTGTTGAAAAAACCGATAACTTCAGATTTTGAGGGTGTATTAAAAATTCTAAAAATTGCAAAGATAATTTACTCGACCAGGCATACAGCATACAACCTCATTTTAAAAGTGTATATTTTTTTTAATTTGTAACACTGTGTAATTTGTTGTACTCTACAACATGTCCAAGCTTCATTCAAATCTTTGTATTCCGTTACTATGAAGTTTCCTTGTAAGACAAAATTAGTTTTTTCTCATAATTTACATGAATTAAAGCGAAAAGTATGTAAATTACATGATAAATGAAGTGGATACAGAATAAATGGCATTTTAGAGAGTTAACCCTCTAAGTGCAAACTGGCAAACGATGTTTTGCAACAAAACATCGTTTGTCACTCGAAAAACAAATAATAAGTTCTTCAACAAAATTGTTTATTTTAGTTAGTCTCTTTACAGGAAGAAGAAGAAGAAAACATTTTTGTTGAAAAATTTTACGGACACAAGGGATACACCAGACTGCCGCAGTTTCGTCCCCCTCCTGGGACTCGTCAGTGGTTAATTTATGTGTCAATTGAACAAAGTATTTTATATTGTTACTTTGCTCTATATGAAAAACTTTTTATTTTTTGGTGTCTTACTGTGATTTGAACTCACTACCTTAGCATCAAGCTATGCATCGTAATCTCACCTCTTAACCAGTTGAGCCACGGTCGACACAGCGATGACTGTAGCTAAAGTGGAGTTTGGTCACACTACGTACACACAAGTATTGTTTCTATCAGAAGAGACAGAATTAACTAATACCAATGCACAATTCATTTCTCAACTAGAATGCTTTTTCTTCTTTATCCTATCTCTTTTTCACAAGTAATTATCACGTTTGTTTATCGTTGCCTAATTTAGGCGATATGAGCCAAAATATTTTAGGTCGCATTTTGAAAACTAAAGCATATATAAGAGAAGTTTTGAACAAAAATTATTTCTCTTGCCAAAATATAATCACACTCCAAAAACTATTTTTTTCTGCTCGTATTTAAAAAGATATCACGATTTTCGCTTTTTGGAAAAAGCGAAATTAGTCAAAAAAAAAGCATCGAAACTTTAATTTACATTGTTCAAACTTCAACGCTTTGCGATTAATACTTAATGTCTTCCTTGTGCCAAATTTCATAAAAATCCGTCTATTAGTTTATAAGTTAAGATGATGTCTTTTAGAGGAATTCTGATAAAATCCTGTGAGTCCTTGGAACAAAGTAATTACTTATTATGAAAGATAAAGCTTCAATCTTACTTATATTTTATTATAAAGAGTTTTTAGTCGACTTAAATTGGTTTTTCTGAAGTTATTGGGGTTAGAATTTGGAAAATTCAAAGTTTTTACATTTGAGCTCTTCGAGGTGACCCTTAAAATTATAATTTGCTACCCGAATAGTTTTTTAATAGGTGGGAAATTTTGAATAGTAATTTATATGGCTTTGTACAGATAAAGCATAACAGAAAAATGTTTCACCTCCTCATATTTGGGCTAACATCCATTCCTTCTCAATATCAATTAGAAATAAAATGCCTCATATAATACGAAAAATAAATCGTTTAAAATCTTTACAAATCCCTACAACGATATCAAATATAGATTTCCTTTAACTTGTACTTTACAATTACTAATAATTTCCTTTGTGTGTTTCAATATATTTGTGTAAACGTGTGTGTGTGTGACTGTGTGTTTTGCGTTTTGTTAAAACGTTTCTTATGCCACTAAACGTGCTGGTGTGGCAATGCAATTTGCTGAAAAGTTGTTGCAACAAAAAAGAAATTGAACCAACAAAAAAAGAAGAAGAAATATAATAACGGTAAATTTCTAACGTTTCCCCAAACAAACCTTAATGGTTGTAGCTGCTACACTGATAGAAAAAAATTAGTAAAAGTTTTTGCTAAAACTATTGTTCTGAAAATTTGTTAAAAATTACGTTGCAAAAAAGAAATGCTAAAATTAGCAGATTTTTTTGTTGCTAAATATTAGTAAGATAACAAGAGCTAACATAAATCTGTTGTATCTAAAAATATTTAGTTATATTTAAATTTTAGTTAAATGAAAGTAGCAAACTAATCTACTAAAGTCCGACAAAATTTGCTAAATATTAGTAGACAAAAAAATCATAAAAATATGTGAAATTTTAAAAGTTTTTTTTTTTAATGGAATAAAAATCTGCTTTTCTGAAATCAGCAATTTCGAATAATGTAGGAAATATGTCTGTTGATTTTTGGCAAAATATACTTATACTTGCATTCTACAAAATTTAAAGTAAATATAGCAAAAGCTTTGTAGATATTACAGTTTCTGTTATGTGTTTTTAATTTACAAATATTTAGTAAATGTTTTGCTAATTATAACGGATTTTATTGCAGTAGTAAAAAAGCCTCACTTTCAGAAGTATGCACCTTCTGATAGGATAAAAATTTTTAAGGTACAATTAAAGGTGCATGTATTTCTGAAAATGAGGCTTTTATACTTAGTACTGCTATTTTCAATTAACTAAATTTCAACTCAAGCATAACAAAGTTTTTTGTAAAGCTAACAGGTTTATTTTTGCTGTTCATATTTTATTAATATTTAGCAGAAAATCTGCTAGTTTTAGCAGTTTTTTCCGCAACGTAATTCTTAACAAAATTTTAGTAGCATTTTTGCTATTTTTATAGGTATATTTTTATGAGTGTGCTATATCGAATGTTGTTGCTTTTTTTTGCATTTGAGCTTTTTAGAGCTGCAGAAAAAAACTCCACGATTTTTATTCAGGGTTAATTTGCTTTAGATGATCGTATCCAACAATGCAGTTTATATTAAACCATGAATGAAGAAAAAACGACTCTGTTTGTGTGAAATGTATAAAGTAGTTGCATGAAAATGTTTAATGTATGTGTATGTATGGCTGTGTTACCCGAGTAAAAAAGAGTATATAAAATTATATATGATGAGATATCTTCCGCACATATGAGAGAATATAATTTGATCCGAAAAATAGTTCTATAATATTGTATCACTTTGGATCTAATTATATTTAAGAAGGTACAATTTAATAAAAAAAAACTATTCAATTCCATCCGAGTTTTGTGCCGATATCTAACTATATTGTATTTGATTTAACTATATTATAATGGGTACAACTAGATATAGTTTGATAAAAATCAGATATAATAGGCAGGGCCCCACAATAGCAATTATTTTTAAACAAAAAAAGCATCTAGAGCAATCAGGAAACGGATTCTCTTTCTAGATGGTCTACAAACTATTCTCCAACAAATACGGAAAAAAAATCAAGGTGACGGTTTTTTTCGCGGCCAATCAAAATTTTTAAAATTTGGCTTGTTTTTAGTTTAGGAGCTTCTCACTGATTTTAATAAACAATTCAGTTACGATTCAGATACGTGTGCTGATTCGATAATTTTTATTTTTTTATAAGGCACGCCCCCATTGCAGGCGGCAAGGCTTAAAAAAAAATTTTTTTAGCAAGGAAATCTTATTTTCAAGACTTAAAAGTAAAACTTTTTTAGTTTAAATATTTCAACAAATTACTTATCAGTTAGGAACAAATTATATGGCATTGTAAAGCTTATAATATCTATACATTTTAATTTTTCAGGGATGGGAAAGTGTTATTTCACTTTATAGTTAAAAATTAACGTGAAACAAAAAAGAAACTGTTTTTTGTCATTTTGAACAATTACTTTTACTTTTTATTTTGCATTTCATTTATTTTTATTTGGCATAATAAAATTTACTTTTGTTTAAAGTAAGGCAAACTTATTTTCAGATGTTCGTTAATGATTTCCAGAATTTCCAGTTAAAATATTTCTTTAATTTTTACTTTTAAAGCGAAATGCCACGCTTCCATCCCTGGAAACTAAAATTTTAATTATCCAATCGCATATAATTTGTCCCAAACAGATAAGAAATTTTGAGAAATTTTCAGCAAAAGATTTTGTTGACATTGGAAATTTTTTTTCCAAGCACCCTCCTGACTAAAATTTTGCAGACTCAGCTAAGTTTTTTGCTGACTTTACTAACTTTTTTTTTGAGTGTAAATATGCTATTATATATATACATTAGGGCGGATCGATTTGTAGGGAGGCCAAAAATAGATCAACGTACAAGGAAAATCGTATTCTAGAGATCAAAATAAGAAACTTTGCCGAAGGAAACATACCTCTAAAACGAATTCTGATGTCCCGACTTTTGACCCGTAGTATCAAATTATCAAAAATCCCACTTTGACTCATTTAGACTGCCCCAATCGAATCCAACCCAATCGAATATAATTTATACACTCATCTGCTAGAGTGTCTTCCGCAGAAGAAATAGAGACCCTAATCTTGGAAAGACTCCTCCTACTTTCTGAAATATCTCTATCCCTAGATTTGTACATTTTGCTATAAAAACACGGCTTAAAAGGCCCTCTTGCAACTTAAATTTTAAACCCTTAACGGTCACCTAGAATGTTGAATTATGCATCAATCTGCTAGCGCGTCTTCCGAAGAAGAAGTAGCTCCCATAATCTTTCAGAGATTCCTCCTACTTTCTGAAATATCAAAGTGGGTTTTTTCAAAATTTGACCCTACGAGTCAAAAGTCGGGACATCAGAATTCGTTTTAAAGGTATGGTTCCTTCGCCAAAGTTTCTTATTTTGAACCCTAGAATACGGTTTTCCTTGTACGTTGATCGATTTATAAATCGACCCGCCCTAATATACATACATCGATAATTATAATCATATATATATATTTAAATGTAAAGACCACTGCAAATGTAGTTGACGACAAATAAAATTGCATTTAAAAACAGCACGACTTACATTTCAGTAAATTCAACTAACAATGTCATTTGTTGTTTAGTGTGCAAAAAAATGTACCACAGCTACGGTAAAAATGAACAACATATGAAGTAAAAAATAAACAAACATTTATTTGTTTTATTTTTTTTTAAATAAAACAAAACGGCTGTATAAAATGAATGTAAAATCATAATACAGTAATTTGATGTGGTTTGTTTTTTAAATGAAATACAATTGTAGTCAAAAATGAAATTTTTCCTACAAATGACTGTTTTTTTCATTTAAAACTAAAGCTACTGTATTACAACTCAAACAACTACAAAAATATAAAGCAGAAGAAGCTCCCTTTTCTTTAATATGAAATATACATTTTTTTACTGGGGTAGTGAGTTTGTTGGTGAATGTGTTTTTTTTCTACAGCAATTGCAAGTAAAAGATTGTGGAAATTCGATTATTTATTACGGAATATAACGAATTATATGGTATTTCCTGTTAAAAAGGAAAAAACTTAAATTAAAAGGGAAAACCCAATTATATATTTTGGCGCAGGGAACTGCTGTGTGCTAAATTAGGAAATGGTTTAAAAAAAAAAAAAACAATTATATGGCAACGGTTATTGGGTTACAAATTCATAAGTAAGAATAATTTTAAAAATATATTTTAGTAAATATTCCGATTTTTTTTCTAAAGCTATGCAGTGTTTACTACTTCGATAATCCTTAATTGATTTATTCCTTTTAACGTTTTTGCATAAAAAAATTTTGTTTTCTTCGGACATCCTACACACAGAGAAAAGTTTAGCTATTTGCCAACTGAAATTCGGTTACTACGACTCTAATTCGGCTATTACGAATTTCAGACGATTGGCACAACTTAACATTATTTTTCACAACAAAGTTCGGTTATTTCAACTAAATTTTAGTTGTAACACACAAAATATTCAGAAATCTAATATAATCATCGTTGTACTAACTGAATATAAGTTGTTACCATTAATATACACTTTTTAATTCGGTTGGCATTTTATTTCTCTGTGTGATTTAATTTGTATTTCTTAGACCACAGATTTATTCTTAAAGATGCTAATAAGGTTTTAGCAACATAATTATACTTATTATATTCGTATATTAAATATTTAATTTTCATTAAATATTTTAATTATTAATTATTTATTCCTCTTTTTACAATTAAAAATATTACTACTATAATTTATCACTAATTATGACAAATGTTTATTTATGTGGAAAAAAAAATCTGCACAAAAAAAAAATTATTAATAAAACTGTAGATTTTCAAATTAGTTCATAATTCAAATTTTTCCACGAACCACATGACGTATGAGTTATATTTTTTTTCGTATGGTTTACCTACAACACAGTATCAACCCACATGACGTATGAGTGTTATTTATAACATCATAACTATATTTATAATTTTTAGTTTTTTTTTTTTTTTTGTTGTAACAAACAAAGATTTATTTGTGTAGGTTTTTTCTACATAACTCTACTTTTATCATCAATTTTAATTAGTTTAAATTTTAATAATAAAACAAAATTATATATGAGGTATTTAATAGTAAATTTGAATTATTTATATTTGTATTTCAAAACACCTTCTATAGTTATGGCAAGAGTAGCTTTAATATATAATTTTTTTATTTTTTTTTTAATGCCATCAATATTTATCGAATCTGATGATAATAATGTAAATTGGTCCCATAAATTAATTTAAACACATGCCCTATTTGTGGCCAAGGTAATCAGAGCAAAAAGAAGTGAAAAATTGGTCATAATAGAACATTAGGAGTTTTTCGTTTTCGGAATTTAATCACTAAGCACAAGAAACAAAATAAAATGAAATAGGGAACGAGTTGCATTAAACCCTTACAACATTAAACGAAATATAATAGCAACGAAGTTTTTAGAAACTTAAAAGACGAAAATTGGCAATTCATCTTTACAGACGGATCTAAAACACAAAATCATGTTGGATTTGCTGTTACCAACGAAACTGGGTCAACATTAATATTCGGAATACTATCACAAAACGCAAACATTTTTGAAGCCGAAGCGGAAGCTGTTCTAGAATCTCTAAAAATTTGTAAATCCAACCAAACCAAAATGTTATCTGCACTGATAGCCGCTCAGTCTTTGACGCCATACTCAATGCCCGAATTAGAAATCAAACAATTATCACTATACAGCAGATGCTAATACAACTAAAGAATAGAGTAAAATCATATGGATACCAATTCATATTGTTATATTAGGAAACGAGGCTGCAGACAATGCAGCAAAAAATACTAGTATGCAACCAACATACCTTCACATATCCCAGACAAAAAGTTATATCTCAAGATCCAGGATAAACAATTTAGAAACCTCCATTCTCCAAAAATGGAGCCGATATACTCATCTTTACCAAACCATAAACCCTAATAGAATACCAGTCTTTCTTCCAAATTTGACAAACTGTCACACACCAGGCTCACACACCAATAGTTGATGTCAAAAGATCCACAACCTGATTGCGTTTTTTGCAATCAGGCAACATTAACAACAATTCACGTTCTATTAGAATGCCATGCACTTTATAACACCCGTTTAAGAATATGCAACTCTCACAGTATTATAGATATACTCAAATGTCCTTCAGAGGACAATATAAATAAAACATATAATTTCCTACAACATCTTCAATTACAAACCAAAATTTAACGTTCGCGTAATTACTAATTCTTTTCTTTGTATATAATTTATTTTGTATATATGACACAAGCCGATAGCCTTAGTTGCTGGTGCTTTAGTTTTAAGATTTATTGTAATTTTAATTATAATAAATATGTAAATAAATAAATAAATAAATAAATAAATATAATGGTACGCGGAAGGAGTGGAATTGAAACACTTAACACTTGAAATAAAATAGAAGCAGTGTTGTTTACTTGTTGAGAGCAAAAAGCCCAACAAAAATTGTAAAAAGCGTAAAAAGGCGTTATTTTGTTGCTATAAAAAAAAGCGTAAAAGCGCCAGACGACATTTGTTTTATTTGTTTATGCAGTTAAAGAATCCAAGTTGAGTATAAAACAGTTTTACAATTGGAAGTGACAATATTTCTTCATTCAGTATTTTGTCAAACTCCATATAAAATAACAAGCTTTTCGCATCAATTTAAGAGAAAAGACCATGAAAATATAGCGAAAAGTGAAATTTGATTGCAATTTTCTAAAGACTGTAAAAATTGGAGTTTTCGATTGTTTTTATTGAAGGATTTTTGGGCAAAGAAATGGTTTTTAAAACGAAATTGTTTAAAAAGCACCAAAAGCACTAACGATAAATTACAAAAGCACCAATTTAGTGCTTTTTTTATGTGTTGGTACCATTAGTAAAATTTTGGCGTTTTGCGACATTGAAAAGCACCATAAATAGTGCCAAAAGCACCAAGTTGGCATCACTGAATAGAAGTGAGCAAAATGGAACGAAATAGAATGACACATTGATCCAAATAGTAACAATATGAAATGGAATTCCCCGTTCAGCAGGATTTGCACAATAAACACGAAAAGCGAAACAGAAAGAAATGTGGAACTAGTGACTAAATGATGCGGAACAAGGAAAAAGTAAAATTGAGGGGTTTACTAGCTTTAGAAATAAATAAAAGCGACAATACTTAAAGAAATTATAAAAAAATAAATAAATGTTGTATTCAAAAAATACTTTTTGCGATATAAAAACACAATACTAGATATTACTCTAAAAATTATAATTCATAATTCCGACTAACATGGCAACCCTAGTAACTATTTCATTATAGACGCTTTTTTTTAAGATAAAATCGGATGCCTTCGTGGAGCAATGGCTACTCAGCTGAGAAAAACACTATTTAAATTGTTTTTAATACACAAATAAATTTTTTAGTCCCCACGTAGACGCATTTTTATTAAATTTTTGATTTGCATTAAAATTCTACTATGGTAAACTCAAAAATTAGAAAACATCCAACAATATCGTTGTTTTTTGTTCAAAATATAATGTACAGAAATTTAAAAATGTCTCTACGTCAGGGACTTCATTTTGTAGTCCTCTACGAAACAAAAAAAAATCGGTTCACCCGTTAAGGCTGCTCAGTGGCATCCCATTTTCTATATCTTGTTTTGACAAAAAAAAGCATTTAAAGTAAATATTGCTCATGTAAAATATAGGGCAGTTAGTATAGAGTGCCTTTAATGTATAGAAAATCCACAAAATTTTAGGTAGGAGTATTAACACAAAATCCTTTCCTTCAAAAAAAAATAAAACTCATACCATCAAATATGTTATATTATAACAACATCCATCATTTTGTAGATGGGCAGTAGATTTTATATTTTTACATTGTTTATGAGTTTTATACTGTCAAAGTAACCCAACGAACATTTAAGATTGTAGGCAACAAAATTTTTAGTGTTTAAAATTTTTAGAGAAAAACGTTTATTCTTCTTCTTAGTCTCAGCCATTCTAAAATTTAAAATAATTTTAAATAATACACTGGGAAAATGTTTAAAAAATTTGTTGGATTAAATTCACCAAACTTTTTAGTGGCAATAGAAGAAATTCAGTTAATATAACAGAAATTTGAATGTAACACCAGTATTTTTGGATATCAAAATGACTTATGACTTTTGGCTATCAAAATGACTTATGACACTTATAGGGTTTTTGTGTTTAATAGATCAAAACATAAAAAAATGTATATGAATAGTTAGATTTTGTGTACAAAATATTAGCGAAATCGGATTATTAGTTTGTTTGCAAATGGACTTTGAACAAAAACTAAGGGGGAAAAAATAAGAAAAAACATCTTGAATTTCTTAGAAAAAAATGTTCTTTATTGTCCTGAACTCAGAACCAACAAATAATATTAATATTTTTTTTTAATTATTGATGAAGGCTTAAAAAAGTTCCCAATGTAGACAATTTTTTTTTTGGAAATGGTCTTATCCTAGCAGTTAGGACACTGAAAATGCAAAAAAAAAACTACATTACTCACTTTTGTTCAGACTCCATTTTTAAGCGAAATAATGAGCCGATCGGTTTAATATTTAGAGAACCTTCTTAAAGGTAAATTGATAAGAAAAATAGTTCAATGTCGAACACAAAAGCAGTTCTGAGTGAAAATGTGTGTCGGTATGTTGGTATTTTAAAAATTATATGTTTGCTGTGTTATTTCAGTACGAATTACATTTACTTTAATATTGTTTGCAGTTGTTGTAATAAAGTATGGCAAAATTTTAGTTTTAAGGCAGTTTTTTTTTCGTTGCAAATATCTGTAATATCTGCTTGTATACATAAAAACTTTATGAAATTTTGACAGTCATATACACACAGATATGGCTGATTGGCGATAATTGATGTATGCATTTTTAAATGAAGCAACAGTAGCTAAATAATGATAAACATTAATAGCATAAATCTGATGAAAAAAAAGTTAAATTGAATTTTTTTTTTACACAATTTAATGTATTTTTTAAAGGATAAAAGGATGTATGTTCTACTACACAGAAAAAATGATTGTCAATACAATTTCATTTTATTTTTGTTTGATTACAAACTCACTTTCAATTAAAAGTTTAATAATATCTATTAAATACAGGGAGACCATTCGTATTGATTTCAACAGTACATGTACTGATTTTTGACCACGTGTACTGATGAAAAACCCATGTACTGATTTGCACTGATTTTATAAATTTTGTAGTGTTTGTACTGATTTTTAACATTTTTAGGAATTTCTATATTTTTCGAAAGAAAAACTTAAGCTTTGTTTCATTTAGTATAAAGTTTTTCGAATATGTGAGTTTTTGCAGCAGAAAGCATTCTTAACCATATGTATTTTCTATTTTAAATTTATTTTCATCGGGATAAACATTAATTGCATTTATAGTAATTAAATGTGCTAAAGTCCCAAAACTTATTTAACAAATTGTGAAAAACAATCTGATGTAGGCGTGTCCCTATCCGGATTTCATTCCTGCCCAAGGAAATCTTCAAGGGACTTTGTTATTGGAATTTCTAGAGATATTTGTTATGTTAAATCACAAACTCAATGAGAATTTCTTGTCCTCGTCTAGCAGCGAGATTCAAAATTTAAAATATCAAAGAAAAAACAAAAACAACAACAAAATATTGTCACAATTGGCTTTGTCATCTTCCAAATATTACTCTATTTTTTTTGACAGACCTAGCAATGTAGTGACGTTTATTCAAGTAAATCAACAATAGAAAATCATATGTTTTCTATTAGCGTCAGTTACATTTAAATTTGCACAAGCACCTGCATATTTGTTATTTAAATTTATTTTCATCGGGACAAACATTAATTGCATTTATAGCAATTAAATGTGCTAAAGTCCCAAAACTTATTTAACAAATTGTGAAAAGCAATCTGATGTAGGCGTGTCCCTATCCGGATTTCATTCCTGCCCAAGGAAATCTTCAGGGGACTTTGTTATTAGAATTTCTAGAATTTCTATGTTAAATCACAAACTCAATGAGAATTTCTTGTCCTCGTCTAGGATATTGACATTTTGTAATCTAATAGAAACTGTAAAAAAAGACATGAAAACTAAAAGAAATAAACGAAAGAAAACCTTTTAAAATCAAAGATTAGCTCGAAAATGAGTGCTTACAACACAATAGCTGCAATATTTTAAAATCGTGACTGTTTTTAGGAAAAAAATATTCAAGATGAAAACTTAAAAAGCCGACTGTCGGAATATTTTTTAAAAACTTAAAGATCTTTAGCCAGATCGAAATACTAGTATCAACCTAGCTAATATGTTTCATTTGCTTTATTTTTAAAAATATACGTAGGATGAAAGCTCGTTATAAATTGAAAATAACTTAAAAATAATCTCGATGTATATAAAAACAAAAAACTAATAAAACTATTAAAGATTTTACTTCAGGAAAACTTCTTAGAATTTAAGTATTCTTTGAATAGAAACAATTGTTTGAATTATTAGTTTTATTTTTTTTTTGACGAGTTCTAATGAAAAGTTTCTTAAAGCTAATGAAGTTTTTTTCAAAAAGGGAATAAAATATTTATTGTATTTTAACTTTTAAAAACAAAATTAAATTTTCCATAAAATTGGACGAGTTCCAGGAAAACTTCGTTGATTTAATGCAAATCTTCATTAATGTCATAAACTTGATTCTCTAATAATGTATAATTTTATTCATTCAGGAAGAGTCAATTCGCCCTGTTTTTTTAGAACTTGTAACAAAATTTATTTTTTATAAAAATTTCGTACTGATTTTATGTCAGCAAAAAAAAATGGTCACCCTAATTAAATGTTAAATTAAAAATCAATTTGATGCACACAAAATTTCCAGGTTTTATAACATAAAATGACAACAAATTGAAAAAACGCCATATTAAAAAAAAATATTTTTTTAGAAATATTGAGGTTAAGAAGAAGAATAAACGTTTTTCTCTAAAAAATATAAACACTATTAATTATTAAATCAGATTAGACTAGTTTCTGCCTCTTTTTATGGACAGGCGTCTTCAGTGATTTTCAATTTAAATTGTATTATTATATTATGTGTGTCTTATAATTGTCAAATTGTCTCTATATGATAAATTTTTCAACAACCTGCGGCTGTAAGAATCAAACCTGCGCTCATCTTACATTACAAACGTAACAATACCAAGTCATGACCGTTTAGTGATCACACCCAAATATGTCCTCGAATCTAATGCAGCTAAATTGCAGTTTTCTATCTTATTAGCTTTTTTCTGTTATTGTATATTATACTCAGAAGTGACCAACACTAACAAACACAAATATTCTATTTTTAGATTTTTTGTTTATTTTTCTAATCTAATCCGTCTCTATTTCACAACGTTACCAGATTGGCGTATGGTTATCAAAAATATAAATATATATAATCAAAAATATTAATCTCCAAAATTGGAAAAAAAAATATCTAAAACTAAAAAAAAAATCGGCTAATTTTAGAAAAATATTGTCAAAATTTACAAAAATTACCAAAACTGGTAACAAAACGAAAAAAAATCGCCAAAATTTAAATACATCGACAACTGAAAAAATCACCAAACATTAAAAAATCTCCAAAATTTAAAAAAAATCACCAAAAATTAAAAAAGTGCCCAAATTGAAATAAATTGCTAAAATTTAAAAAATCGCTATAATTATAAATACGCAAAATTAAAAAAAAAAAAAACTGCCAAAATTAAACTAATCGCAAAAACTAAAAATGTATTCGAGTTATGGACGTTTTAAACTCTATTTAGGTTATTTTTTCAATTTCAGCGATTTTTTTCAAAAAGCGTATTTTGCATTTTGTTGATTTTTGAAAAATTTGGCGATTTTTTTAAATTCTAACAATATTTTTTAAATTTTTTTCTTAGTTTTATCGTTTTTTTTTTTTTAATATTCCGCATTTTTTAAATGTTGCCGATTTTTTTTTTTAATATAAATTAGTTTTTAGTTTAATATAAATTAGTTTTTAATATTTTTAAATTTTTGCAAATTTTTTAAATTTTTATTCTGAAGACTCTAGCTTTTCTAATAATATGGGTTCTGATGAGATCTTAAGCCAGATCGAAATACTAGTATCAACCTAGCTAATATGTTTGATTTGCTTTATTTTTGTAAAAGTTCGTAATCACTTAAAAATAAATATTGAAATTTATAAAATTTTTAAAATCTTTAATTAAAATAGTAAAAATAGTAAAATCCAAATACTTATAACAGATTACAGAAAAACTTATACTGTATCATAATAGGTTCTAGTTTATGTACTACAACCGATTCTTTTTGTATGGAGTTTATACCCTATGGGGAACGGGACCGGTTCTGCGTATACCACAGGATCGGTCCCTACGTGCCAGAGACCGGTCCCCTGCTAAACCCTACCCTATGTAATCAACAGGCAACTTTAATATTGGCTTGTCATAGGAGGAGGTCATTTGTCCTGCTTTAAACCACATAGTGGCATGCCACAGGACTAACCAAAGATGGGCATACCAGAAGACTGTCGCAAAAGGGCCATGTCGTATAAAATAAACGAAAACTAAACAGCTTCCAATGGGTAAAATTCTGGCCAACTGGCTTTTTCTTGTTAATAAGCATTATGGTTAAGTGGTATATCCTCCCTTTACCAGTCACAGGATTGGTAATTTAGGACAATTGACACTGCTTTACCCACTTCAGTATTAAATTATACCAGTCCTGTGATAAGTCTTTCTTTAACCAGTCACTTTTAGGTCAATTGACTCCTCATTCCCCATAGGGTACTGTTTGCAAAATTTTCTTTATATGCAAACAAAAACAGGTTGCTTTAGAACCGGTTCTAGAACTAGTTATAGAAATGGTTTTAGGACAGTGAAACTTTACATTTTGACAACGAGCTTACTTGTTCTAGAATCAGTTACATGCATTTCTAAAAAATTTACCTGGGTACTTAAAATATGTAAAGAAGAGGCATTCAATCTTGATTAACTCATTTTCAGGCAAATTTTGATCCCCTTCTTTTAAACAATAAAACTTTGAATTTCATTCTATTAAACGAAATTTCACAAAAAATTTCCATGGTCCTTCAACTCCAATTACACAAATCTTCTTTACATATACAATAAGTTAAATATTGTTTTTCCCAACAGCAAAAGACAAAAAAAAAAAACTCCCTAAATAATTAATATGCTAAACAAATATTTGTTCGACCACAAAGTGATAATCTGACTAAGGCTTTAAACATTAATTAGAACAATCTTATCACAAAACCCACTATAGCAATATAGGAAATATATAGAAAAAAACCATAACAATTTTCAAAAAAAAACCCAACAAGACAAGACATTATCTTACGGAAACATTTACAGGTTTGTGTGGAAAAAAGAAAATCTAAAGAAAAACGAAGAAAATTCAAAAAAGACGAAAGAAATCATGTATTGCATACATAATGTTTGTCACGTAAAAACAACGTTAGCAATTTAATAACGAACAAATTTCAAACAACATCAACTAACAAACACATATTATATTTAACACTACACTAATGGAAAAAATGTATAAAAACTTTTGGTAAAACTACGAAAAATTAGTTAAAAATGACACTGCAGAAAAAACAACTGAAATAAGCAGATTTTTTTTTTTTGTAAATATTATTAAGATAAAAATAGCAAAATTCAAGCTCTTGAATCTATAAATATTTTGCTTATTAAAGCTAAATTTTAGTAAATTCAAAGTAACAAATTAAACTGCAGAAATTAGCATAACAATTTTGATAACTATTAGTAGACAAAAAAATCTTAAAAAAATGTGAAAATTTTGGTACCGTGATCCCAAATCACGGTACCAAATCAAATAAGTCCCAATGAAATAACTCCCAATTAAATAAGTCCAAAAAAAATGAAATGAGTCCCAATTTTAATAAATGAAATAACCTCCAAAGAAAAAATGAAATAAGCCCCAACATTTGGGAGTTATTTCATAGTAATAAAATAACACCCAACAAAGAATGAAACAACTCCCAATGAAAAAAGTCCCAAAAAAAATTAAATAATTCCCAATTCAAAAATATCGAATTCTATTTATTTCATAAATACATGTAAAAATGTACATAATATTAAACATATTATAAAGATAGAATTCAATGTATACATAAATATACAAAAATAATCAATAAAATAATAGAAAAATACATATTAAAAATATATTTATAGAAAAACCTGGAATAATCTTTGTTTTAAATGTTAAAATAAATTAGTTTACATAGCATGGAGTAGTGAAACAGTGCGTAATGGGGCTGAATCGCGGCTTATGGGCGGAGGCGTCCAGACTTTTTAAAATAAAAAGATTAATAATATTTAGTATATCAGTACAATTTTTTTAAATATATTTTAGTAGTATATCACAAAATAAAACTAAATTTATAAATCGTATAATCGCAAGCAGAAAAAACTTTATTTCGCGAAGCCGCCTGCCGCGTTCTACGGAGGAAAAAACCTATAAGAGAGGCCGAAGGCCGCCACACAGAAAAACTTGTTTTTACAAATTACTTGATGTCTTAAAAATATAAGATTTCAACGGATTCGACATCTGATTTGAAAAACAAGTTCTCCGAGCGGAACAATTGAAAATGTACCATCAATCAAAATCTTTTTATTATTGTTGTTGGGAATATTTTCATTAATTAGCTTGGCCATCTTATCTGATCCAAAAAGTCAGTACGCAAAGTCTTTAGAGTCGTGGCAAACTTTAAAAAACGGTGTTTTGTCACGACCCTCATGCAACGTATATCCAAACTTTTTAAAAATATTTTCTTTTTTAAACATATTGACAACATCGGTCGGAGTCTTTGGATGTGCCGCAAAAACTTTTGCTGCACACGTTCCGGAAATTCTCCCGAATTCCGCTAACAGCGTTAGCACCGCCCAAAGTACTTGTAACATCCAAACACTGACCTTTTATTTGGTTGAGGGCTTTAAGTTCTTCATACAGCTTCCGTTGGTCGCTGTGATTATTCTCAATAAAATCAGTGGCTTTGCGACATTGCCTTTTTCCAGAACCACTCGCGACTTGCAGTTTTCTTCGTAACACGTATAATATTTTTTAAATAAATTTGATTTTCAACTTTTACGTATAACACTTTACTATGTCTTCTTTTGCCACTCATTATTTCAAATTCAAAATTTGCTATTATTTTTAGTCACTTTAATAACGATCTATACTTACCAAAATTCTAGCAAGAACTGCGTTCCTTTTGGTAAAATAACTCATTGTATTGCTATTATTTACTTTACGACAATTTTAAGAACCGTTACAAATGCATAAAATTCACCAAAATGTAATTTTAATAGAAATGAAATAACTCCCAACAAAAATGAAATAACTCCCAACGATAAAATCACATTTAAAATGAAAATGAAATGAGTCCCAACAAAATTGAAATAACTCCCAATGCCAAAAAAGAGTGAAACAACTCCCAACAAAACCTGGTTGGGAATTATTTCATTTGAGAGTTATTTCACAACGAAATAATTTCTAACAGAAAATTGTGAATTAAGTCCTATTACATTGGGAGTTATTTCATAATGAAATAAATCACAATTTATATGGAAAATTTTTGGGAGTTATTTCATTTTTTTTTTTTTGGAGTTATTTCATTTGGAAGTTATTTCACGGTACCGAAAATTTTAAAGTTTTTTTAAAGCAAAATCTGTCCTTCTTTTAGCAAAAATTTCTGTTGATTTTATTAAAAATTTGTTATTTGCATTTTACAAAACTTATAGTAAATATAGCAAAAATGTTTTTGATATTACAGTTTTCGTTTGCTGTTTTTAGACTACAAATATTTAGTAAAATATTTTGCTAGCTTTAGCAGAGTAATGTGCTATTTTCAATTAACTGAAATTCAACTCGAATATTACTTATATTTTGTAAAGTTAACAATTTTCAAATGTTTTCCTTTTAAATTTTGAAAACATAAAACCAAAAGTTTATTTTTCAATCTTTTATCATAAAAAAAAAAATAAAAAAAAAATAAATAAAAAAAAAAAATATAAAAAAAAAAAAAATTTTATTAATAAATAAACATTGCATGGTTTTTTGTTTAACAAAAAACAAATGATTTTGAACTTGAATAATCTTGCTCACATCATAAGTTAACAATTTTATTTTTTGATAAAAACTACTAATACTTAGTTAGAAAAACAAAGAAACATCTGCTACATTATGCAGTTTTTTCGGCAACATAATATTTACTCTACTTGTGCGCCCCCCCCCCCCCCCCCGGAAGGCTAGTTGGTAGCGTGCTGGCTTATCTGTGCGGCGGTCGTGGGTTCGATTCCCACCAGAGGCACTGGTCTGTTTTCGCTACAACGCGCCATAGTAGCTAGTGCTCGGTTAGGGTAATAGTATATAATTTGTAATTATATGATTATTAATTAATAAAAAAAAAAAAACATAATAATTTTTACTCAACTTTTAGTTTTTGTTCCTACTATTTTTACAGGTTTATTTCTATAAGTGTAACAACTACAAAAAAGTCTCCTAAAAAAAGTCTACTATAACAAAATCTCAAGAAACAACAAAACAAAAAAATCCAAGACATGTCAAGACAAGCAATGACTATGTAAGATTTCTTTTTTACGTCCTTTGTTTCTTATCCAGATTTTAAACATGAATGCATATAAAAAGACATTTAAACTGTAAAAGGAGTAAAAGAAGCAGGAGTAAAAGCAATAGAAATCGTCATTTTGTCGTCAAACAATAACAATTTTTGCAACATTTACGCCACCATTTGAAAATCGATTTTGATTTTTACAACATTTGTTGCGACAATTTACACTATTGTTACAAATTTTATATGCATGTGACTGTCTCTACATTCTCAATCGTCTTCTGCAATTTTCGGTAGTTAGGTAGGAAAATATTTTAATACAGGGTAAGCCAACTTCGATTGTTTTAACTTTTTTATTTTTATTTAATTTTTCTTTTAAATGAAAGTATAACTTATAAAATTTTGTTTAGCTAAGTATAAAAAATGAGATCCCTTAAATGGAGTTCATTTCATGCTGGCATTTAATGGCTCTTTTCAAGACGTTTTTCATTACGTTTCTGGCTTCAATACATAAAATTTCTGTGCGAATAGTCTGCTTAAGTTGCTGAATGTTTTGTGGTATGTTGACGTAAACCCGTCCCTTTATGAAACTCCACAAAAAAAAAATCAGAGGCCGTCAAATCTGGGAAACAAGGTGGCCATGCAAAATCAGCATTTTTTGAAATTATTCGGTCATCAAAAAGTTCTCGCAAACGTAAGAAATTGTCCAACTTGGTCCGATATATCGAGTATGACGACATTTTAAAATTTTATTAAAAAAAAAATAAAATTAAAAATTGTAAAAATAGAAAAGTTATAAGCATTTCAAGTCAGTCGTCGATGCTGGCCCACCCTGTAGTTTTAAAAGCAGGTCTTTAAAGGTATGAAAACTTTTGGTAACAATTTTAAAACAAATTCACATCTCAGTAAAACAATATCCTGTTTTCTCATCAGCCCAGTTAAATAGTAAAATATTAATTTAAATAAATAGTGTTTATAATTTTTAGAGAAAACCCCCCAACCTTTCCAATACTATGTTTCCACTTAAGTGTTTTAAGCAAAACCTCTGTTTTTGTGAAAAAAAAATGTATGGGAAAACATGTACAAAACATGTTTTCTCTCAAAACACTTCCAAAACACGTTCAGTGGAAACGTAGTATAAATGCTTTCAAATGCTTATTAGTTAAGAATTAATTGCGACTGTCTTAAAATGACCCTGTATTAAAAATTTGTTATATTTGAATATATTTTTCATTAGAAAACATTAAAGTATTAACTCCTTTACAATGAATTGTTTTTGTGTTAGTTTCTCTGGGATTAAAATAAAGCTAAAGTTTTGTTCTCAGGATTTCATTTTTTTTTTCAATGCTTAACTTGAACATTAACTTCAATATGTGACTTCAATACAATGACATCGTAAGGTAGAACTGTAATGATTTTTATTTGTAAGATTTATAAAATTTTTGTCTTACTCTTTTATGCTACACATTCCACTTCTTCAATGCTTCTACTTAAATTTTAAGTTATAGAAAATTTCTGAAAAAAAAAAATTACTGAATATCTTAAGTGTTATTGAGGTTGTTTTTTTCCATTATTTTCGTTTTATTTCATGCTTAAGAAAACTATCAAGTAAATTTCGTTCATTTTCAAGTAGTATGGGAATTATAATAAAAATAAGATAAAAAGAAAATCAGAAAGTCTTAAAGGTTCAATAAATGCAGCAAGTAAATTCATAGAAACTCACATTTGAAGATTTTCTTACAAGGAAACTACACAGTGATGAATACTTAGATTTGTATGAAACTTGGATATATTGTTGAGGACAAAAAAAAATATTAGACACGAATTTTTTTATTAGTTTAAGGGGTTAAAAAGTGGGAGGCCAAAAATTCAACAAAATTACAATTGTACACTTAGAATACTAGTAGGTAAATACCACTGCAAATGTAGTTAAAAACAAATGAAATTTCACTTAAAGAAAGGACGACTAACATTTCATTAAATTCAACTAACATTTGTCATTTGTTTTTTAATGTTCAAAAAAATTAACCAGAATTGTAGTAAAAATGAACCATATATGCAGTAAAAAATAACAAACATTAATTTTTTTTAATGAAAATGAAAATTATTCAAGTTCGAGGCCATACTCTAGATTACTTTATTTAATATAACTTCGAGCTCATATATTAATTCTTATTTAGTGAGAAAACTAAAGGGTCCGCCAAATAACTTTTTTTTTTTTTGAAAATGCTATAAAAAAAAAACTACTGAATATTTTCTCAAATTTCTTTTTTTATTTGAAAGTACAATTCTTCCGGTTAATAATGGAAAATAATTTCATTCAAATTGCTGCCTCGGCTGGCCATGCAGTAGCCTACACGATCGGTCCAATTTTTAAGCACATTATCGATTGTGTGCAGCTGTATTTCACCAATGGCCCAATTATGCCTCTGGACCAAAATCCGCACCAAACAGTGACTCGTTTTGGGTGTATCGGCTTTTCAATGTATGCGTGCGGGTTTTCTGTGATAACGAACATACGGAGCTGACGGTGCTTCTCTTCTTCCAAAATCCGTACGCAATTTTCCCACACATTCTGCAACATTACCATGATTTTCAAAGTAATGTCGCAAGGACATTACTTTGCGGAAGGATAAAACTAATTATCTGTCAAATCCGACATGAGCTAAGTGTTACCATTCACGAAATAAACACTAGTTGAAAAAAAACGTTAGATGGCGGACCCATTAGTTTATATGAATGTTTGATGTGTTGCATGGGATTGTCACTTCTTTCAAAATGTGTTCTGATGATGGGAACCTAGAAAATTCCCGAAACAGATCTATCAACACATTCCTGAAAGTGGTCAATTAATAAATTTGAAAACGAAAACTCTATAGACTATTTGTTGGGACAATATCTCAATAAAGATATATAGGGTATGGCCTCGAACTTGAATGGTTTTCATTTTCATTGCACAGTTAAAGGTCGAGAAAACATTATTTTTATATTTAATTAAAATTATATCAAACTTATTAATTTTTTTTATTATTTTTTTAAATAACAAAAATGACTCTAAAAAATTAATGTAAAATCATAAAACAGTCATTTGATGTGGTTTGTTTTTTTTTAATGAACTACAAGGCTAGCAAAAAATGTAATTTGTTCTACAAACGACTGACATTTACATTAAAAATAAAGAAACTTTATTACAACCCAAACAACTACATATTTTTTAAGCAAAAGTGCCCTGAGTGTATGCAAACATATTTAAAATTTAAAAAAATTGGATTTTTTTATACACTTTATTTATAAATGCCCTCTAGAAAACAAAAATGTTGATACCCATATTGCCTATGCTGTGGGTTCAGGGTTGTCACTTAATTCAAATATTTAGTATATGGATTATAAAAGCTCCCAGCATAAATATGGTAATGATAGATTACCGAGTAATGATAGGTAATTACATATTGCAGTACTTTAAAATACAAAATAATGACTTACTGATAATGGGCTATAGAAGTTCGTATATATAAGCAAAATAATGAGTTACTAGTAATTGGTTACATGAGTATCGATTTCATGTTTTTGATTCTAATATTGTATTAATTTGTTTTAAAAATTTTTATCATTAAATTTAAATTTTAAATGTTTCCTTAAAAAAAAAGTAACTTAAAGATAACCACTTATTTTGTAACTCCTTGGTAACAACGTATTCTATCATTGTGAATAACCACCTATTCCTAATTCTTTCACTATGAGTCCCCAATCAGGCAACTCAGTATTCTCATTTTTTTTTTTTTTGTCATCGCGAACCAAAGTAATCAATTGATTAAATAGCCTGGTAACTAGTGAATTCCTTTGCGCGCTACTTACACGCTTTATTTCTTGGTAATGTATTATTAAAGCCGAACGATTACGAACATTTTTAAAAAGACCAGACACCCTCTCGATAATATTAAATACGGATTATTGTATGTTAATTTGTTCTCAAGCCAACAACATCTACCCAAACAAATGTGGCGTTCAAAAAATTGTTTTTTGAATAACAAAAATGAACAAGCGTGGTTTGTGTGTTGGATGCACACAAAAAAATTAAATTCATAATTTTTTATAAAAAAGTTCATATTTTTAAAGGTTCATACTAATTATGAAATTTACTTACTATTTACGAAGTGTTCCTAGTTTCCCTAGCATTTATGAGAAGGTACATCAAATTCCCAGTATTATTGCAATTTATGAAAGTGTTCTTAAATAATAGGATTTTGTACATTGTCAAATTTTTCAGGAACTTTTTCATAAATATTAAGTGTTTGTACAGATATTTTAAGAACCTTGTTATAATTTACGAGACACAAACTTTCCCAATATTTTTTATGAACTGTTCATTAATGTTATGAAAAAGTTCCTAAATTAGTACATTGGCAAATTTTTCATAAAATATTCATAAATAGTATGACATTTTTTTTTTGTGTGTGCGTCTTTGAAATACCTTTCATTTTATACCCAATTTGCCTATAGTTTAATACTTCTATAAGAAATGTATGACAAAAAATTGGGTAATTTTTGACCCCACTTTTTAGCCCCTAAACTTGCGCAATCACCTAAAAAAAAAAAACAAAATACGTGTCAAATAATTTTTAGTACTTTACAACATACGAGTATTCAAGTGCCATTTAAAACTGCGGATTCACCACTGTGTAGTTTCCTTGTTAGTTTTTTTTGTTGTTGTTGTATTTGTTTGTTATTACAAACAAATACTAGCAATTTACGTAGACAAAAGTACATACTTATCGTAGATCTCTAAAAAAAGCTTACTTACTAATTCGGTAGAGTATATATATACGTATGTGTGGATGTGTATATGTAGTAGTACAACCAATTTATAAAAGGATTTTTCTTTTTATTATAAAATAAGCTCATATGCAAGAAAGCATTTTATGAAATATAAGATAATATTTAAGAAAATCGAAAATAATTTCATTACTTAAATAAGTTGCAAAGAAAAAAATTAAATCATAAAAACAGCAAAAGCTTATATATTGTTTGAGTTAATATAAATGGATTAAGTACTTAAACACCCAGCAAAACCACACATTACCAAATCATGGGTAAAGTAATGTATCGCCATAGGGCTTCATGCATTACTTTACACGTTACTTCACTGATGAATTTTGCAGGCGATGAACCTCAAAGTAACTCATTACCTTGTAGGGGGTAAAGTAACTGGTTACTTATATGGTTACATGGTGGGAAAAAGTAATGTGTCTATAAATAGATTTTCATAAAAAAAATGCATAATTTTTTTTTTACAGATATTTTCTTTTAATTAAATAAATAACTTTTTTTCTTATTAAATAAATAACTTGGTCATGCTGTGATTCGAAACCTGGGGTCTCTGGTATTTAACAATTAGTTAGGCGAGAACTCTACCAACTGAGCTATCGATACATATAATATTTTATTGCTTAAAATGTAAATGAGTTGTTGTGCTTCGTGTTTTCGTTCGTGATATCAAAAATATACACCTTACCATTATTACGTAATTACTTTACGTTTATAATTCATGCATTATGTAATTGATGATCGGTAAGTCATTATTTTATGTTTTGTAGTAATGTAAAATGTAATGAGGTCTCATTACAAGGTAATCCATGAGTGTTCAATTATCGGTAAATCATTACTTCTTGTTGGAAAATAATGATACAGGTAAGGAGTACACATTACAAGGTAATGCATTACTTTATCGCAGCCATTACCAAAGTTTTGCTGGGCATGGTTCCAAATACATTTTGTGAAGTTCAAAAAGTCGACTCCGGAAAATGTTTTCTGATTTAAATGAAATTTTACTAACACTCAATAATTTCAACAACTACGGTAATGTTAAATATTGTGGCCTGTTCCCTAAAGTGGAACAGGCCACTTTGTTGCATGAATATGTCAAACTGTTATCATGTTTAATTTCCCTTATCACTATTTTTAAAAAGTTTCGCCGTGAATGCAGTATTATTGTGTCGTTTGCAAAAACAGTCAATATAAAGTGAAATTTTTCGTAACCATAAAAAGTGAATAACAAACAAGTTTTAATGAATTTTCCAAGTCAGATTTTTGTAAACGGTAAGAACTTTATTCACAATTTTTATAAAACTAATTGATTCCATATAAAAAAACATAATAAATTAAGCACAAATGTAAAATTGAAACTTTCATATAGTTCCCTAAAGTGACCCTTTGATGTATGTGAAAATTTAAATTTTCATATAACTCCCTAAAGTGAACCTTTGATATATTTTCTTATTTTTTACTTTTTTTCTTTTTAAGTTTTTCTGCCTATTTTGGTCAATTTTTCAACATGTTTCACAATAAAAACAAATATTTTAGAAATGTTGAGGTTGAGAAGAAGAATAAACGTTTTTCTCTAAAAATTATGAACACTATTAATTTTTAAATCAGACTAGACTAGTTACTGCCTTTTTATGGACAGGCACATCAGTGATGGACAGGCTCATCGTTTGTTTACCGCAATTAAATAAGTGACGATACATAATACTGTTTATTATTCTGCAAAAAGCAAAATTTTATTTTTGCAAGTTATAGGATTGTTTTGAAATTTTTCATTCACTGGTTTTTGGTACATAAGAATCTGATATTAGATTTTTAAAAATCTTAGTAGCGGATCCAAATTATTTATATAAATTGTTTATTTTTCAAGTGCAATGAAAATGAAAATTATTCAAGTTCGAGGCCATACTCTATATTTCTTTATTAGGATATTGTCCTAACAAATAGTCTTTAGAGTTTTTGTTTTCAAATTTATTAATTGACCACTTTCAGGAATGTGTTGATAGATCTATTTCGGGAATTTTTTAGGTTCCCATCGAGATAGCGAGATAGTCCCGCCAAAACCGGGATGGTTAGTTATGTTCAGTACTACCGATGCAGAATTAAGCACATCAAATGCTATTCATATTTCTTTAGATTCAAGTGAGATATCTCATATGAACCAAAACATGTTTCATGAATTGTATGCAAATAAATAGTAAAATAAGTGTAGGTGAAACAGTATTAAAAGTTTAAGATATACTGAAACATAAATTACAAAGAAACTGCGTAAACAGCTCAATTAGATTCAATATTATAGTTAAAATAAAAATCATAAAAAACGTTTATCTTATTAAATCATTCTGTACTATCGTCTTTATAAAATATGGAAACTTTAAAATTTATTTTCTTTTAAATATTTTTGTCATGAATTAGTACAGCGGCGAGAATTGGTTTAAAATAAAAAAAATTGTCCTCAAGTAGTCATATCTGCTAAAACATTAAAACATATTGCCCATATATGAAATAATATATGAATTCATATATGGAGATATCAGGTATATATGAACCAATATATGCAATATATTATCATATATGGTGTCATACATATCCATATATGAACTTTTCCTTTGCATATATTTACCCATATATGATCCCATACATTACATATATGTACATATATGTCCATAAATGGAACCATATATGTCATACATGAAACCATATATGACAATGTATGATCATATATAAACCTTTTCACCTGGGATGCCAAAAAAAATTTTTGTGTTCCTTAGTTACGTTTCCTCTATCACATATTTAAATTTTTGTAAAATTGGTGGCTGCCCAGGGTCGCCCAACGATAAAATACTATTTTTGAAATTACACAATTTTCTTGATTCAAGCACTCACAAGACGATTTTAAGGAAATTGGACATAATGGATAAAAAGTTGTTGTTTTTAATATAATAAAGCAAAGAAAGCTGTAAATAAAATAAAATTTATATTGAATACGAAAAAATTTGTTGGCATAATAACCTTTAAAGTAAAATAAAAATTCCAAGTACCCTTAATTGGCATTATTTTCATAATTAAATATTTCCGCTTTAATATTTCCATGAAGAAAACTATTAACTTCACCATCATGTTAATTAAACGAATCGACACCCATCCCTCGTGCTACATCATAAAAAAAATTAAGTAGATAGTAACTATTTTTTTTATTTTAATTCCATCATTTTTATACAAAATGTCTTACATATTGGATATTGATATATTTACTGATATCAAAAATTTTATTTTTATATAATAATCTAGGGAGTGAAATTTTCATACAACTTTCCCTAACAAAATAAACTAATTTGACAAATAAGCGTATTAATCAAGCACCAAGTGTAACCAATTTTAGTTTGTTAAAAAAAAAAAATCAACAGCTCGTGTTCTATAAGAAATAAAACTGTTCGACAGAAGTAAAATAACTACTTCAAACTCGCAATTATACAAAATGGTTCGCAACATGACTCATAATTGTGTTTGTTATATTTGCCATAATAAATTGTGCTAATTCTCATTGTGAAAAATATCGGACACCACATAAACCAGAAAGCACCGGTAGCACTGGTGGCACAGGTGGCTAAAAGTGTAAAAACTCCAAATAAACCCAATAAAAAGGTTACAGCAGTATCAAAACAATGTGCTGGCTGGCAGTGTTTCAGATTGACGGGATCAATAGGAAAATAAAAATGCAAAGGGAGACAACTACAATAATCTGAAATAAAAATGTATTTTACTAGAAATATAAAGTTGGTGAAATTTTTCTTCTTCATATTTAGATATCCAAGCCAACAGCCCCGTTGTAGAAAAAAGTATATCATATTATAGGCAAACATTTAGAATTAGTTGCCATTTATGGTGCAAATAAAAATGGAAAAAAATTTCGAATTTTCTCTAAAACGTGGCTAAATATTGAAAGTATTGTTATATTAACAGATTTTTTGTGGAAATTTTTAAAGAAGTATATATTTTTTTTATTCGCTAAATATTTTCCTGCATAAATACTCGTATTTCAATATTTGCTTGTTAAAACAACATGGGGTATAGGGAATTTAATTATTTGTGTTGTCATATGCGATGTTCTATTACACTAAAAATTCGGAACTAGTTCTGAATTCTTTTTTTCCTTTTTTTAAATTCTACATAATAAATATAGTCAAAACTTTAGCATTTGTGAATTTAGTTAATATAAATCAGACTTGGGCGACGTCAATTACATTTTATAATCATTCACTTGCGAAATTCATTTTGTAGTTCAATTTAAAATGATTCAAACTAAACCTACAATTAGAATACTATGTAGGTAAAGAACACCCATTAGTTAAAAACAAATGAAATTTCACTTGTAAAAAGGACGACTTACATTTCAGTAAATTCAACTAACATTATTATTTGCTTTTTAAGCAAACATTTGTATGTTTTATTTTTTAAATAAAAAAAACTGCTGTATAAAGTGAATGTAAAATCATAATACAGTAATTTGCTGTGGTTTGTTTTTTTAAATGAACTACGAATGTAGTCAAAATTGAATTTCTTCTACAAATAACTGGTTTTTTACTTAAAAATAAAGATACTGTATGACCACTCAAACAACTGCAAATATTTACAGCAGCAGTTCCCTGACTGTATATTATTATTAGGGCAAGGAATTTCATGCAATTAAAAAAAAGAAAAAAGCCGCCTATAAAATTCAGATAAAAACTAAAAACATGCATTAAAAACCTGAAAAATATGCATTTTGCTAAAATCAAAACGCTTAAAAACATAAATATGAACACAATCTTACGGGTTTCTTCGGTTAAGCAAGAAATTTAAATGAAATTAAAAATGAAAATTGGATAATATGCACAAAGCACAAAATATGCATTCCAAGACAAAATAGGCAAAAACATGCACTTTTGCCAAAATTTGCAACTACAAGACGATGCCACTTTGTTCTTAATTTGATAATTCGGAAAATATTTAGTCAATATTAGAGATGAGCGAATAGTGTATTCGGCACTTTACCGAATAACGAAATTGGTTTAAACCGAATACCGGGTATTGCCGAATAGCTCTTTCATACATTTTCCTACAAATTTCATATAAAAGTACACTGTACTTTAGATATAGACAAATTAAATCAAATAATAAAACAGTTTAAGGTGTAAAAAAAAACCGGGCGTAATATGTGAAAATTTTGATTTTCTAATTTTATAGATAAAACTACAAGTTTTGAGGCTATTTATTTAACCGAATAGTGCTAGCTATTCGGTATTCGTGTGCCGAATAGTAAAAAATGTCGAATATACCGGATACCTTATGGTAACCGCATATTCTAGTCTATATCCATTTTAAGAGCATCGAGAATTGGAAAGAAATTCCCTCCCTGAACCTACTTGGCGCAACCGGCCTTTTAACAAGAACATCTGACAAATGAAGGAGAAAAGGCGCCGGATGCACGTGAATTTCTGTACATATTTTTTTTTTTATTATTACTGTTATTCTTTGTTATTTAGGCTTGCGCAGCTCGAAAAGCGTCAGTTGCTGAACAAAGCAGTTTTCCGTGGTATTTTTAATTGCTTATTGAGTGCTTTGCGAATAGTGATTTTTTCTAATAGTGCGTAATGGAAAAAAAAAAATGTAAGTAAATCATTTACATCCAGTTAATGGTTTTTTTTATTTTTTGTTTAAAAATTAATAAGAGTAACATCTTAGTTAACTAACTAAGAAGATTCCCGACCTCCGACCTTCGGGGCAGGTGGACACCGGGCAATGATATTATAGCACCCGCTATGATATTAGCAAATGTGAACAACGTTTCATCTGTTCTTGGGCCAACCTGACATATTCGGGGATTAGGGTCAAGCAGATTACTGCACTATTATGGCTGGATAGTGCAATAGGGATGGTAGCGGAAGAACCATTAAAAGTCAACGGTAGCGCCCTAAAAGCTTCCAGGAAGCCTACGCCCTGTTCTTAGTCAAAAAGGAGTGTCAGGCTCCACTAAGATCTTCTTTTTCCTTACATGCATCGAAGAAATCCTGGCAAACTAGTCAACAAAAACATGAATAAAACGCAAACAGAAAATAATCTCCCAGGAGGTCACAGACGTTTGTCAAATCCTCCCGCTTTGGCGGCAAGCTCCTCGTGTCTGGGAGGGAAGCAATTCATGTTTAGACAGTATTTTAGAAACCTATGCTCCACAGGAAGTTAAGCGGAAATGAAGAAGAAGAACATCTTAGTTAAACAATAAATAAATGAAAAGCTTGCGTAATGCTGTATTGCAGCGTAAAGTGTTTACAGTACTTTTAAAAGGACACAAGATTCCTGGAAATCTATAAGTTAAAAAACAAACCCCATGAAGATTTAAGTTTCGAAATAAAAATTGAAGTTTTAAAAAAAAAAAATACCAGTTCTGGCAGATAAATACGTCTGTAGTTTTTATATGAACTGGGCGTTTTCATAAATAACAATTAATTAAATTGCATTGTTAAATTTTGTTGGCTACGAAATAAATATAAAATACAAAACCTTCATATGCTGTATCGGAAGATGAGAGTTTATTTGTTTCTTGAAACCAATGCATCTCAATCGATATTTCTGCTGTTGTCATAAATGTTGAAGAATTGACTACAATAGGCAGAAATAAGTTAAGTAATGCTTAAAATATATAAAAATGCTAAAACTTTGAAGCCTATCAAAAAAATTAAAAAATAAGAAAATATAACAAAGGTGCTATTTAGGGACCAAACAAAGTACCACTTTAGGGAACATTATGAAAATTTAAGTTCTCAAATTTTCTTCTTATAATTATTTGTTTTTTGTGAAATCAATTTGTTTTAATTAAAATTGTAAATAAACCGTTTAAAAAAGTTCGATTTGGAAAATTGTTTAAATTTTTTTTTTTTATTTAGATTTTATATTTACGAAAAATTACACTTTATATTCCTGTTTTTATTTTGCTAAAACACAATAACACTAAGAAATACGTGTAGTCACGTTGAAACTTTTTAAAAATAGTGGTAAACTCGATGACAGTTGACAGTTTTGACATATGCACGACAAAACGCGAGAAAAACAAACAAAGGTCCACTTAAGGGAACAGGCCACAATTGGAAACATTACCTAAGTAATTATACATTTTTAATAAGTCGATAACATTAATATGTTTGATAGAGGATATTGCATTCAAAAATAAATATTTTGGTTGATAGAGAAATAACAAATATTAAAAAAAAAAGTATTGAAACTGATTTTTGCTTTCTAAAATTTTTGTCACAGATAAAGCTAACAGCAATGAATAGTATTGGCTCCATGAAATAACCCCCCAGGAAATAACTCCCCAAAACAGAAATGAAATAAATCCCAAAAATGTATATAGAAGACAACAACAACGACATTTTGGGGAGTTATTTCCACTTTAGGGGATTTATTTTCTTTTTTTATTTGGCGATTTATTTCGTAATGAAATAAGTCCCCAAAATTTCAAAATGAAATAATTCCCCAGTAATTATTGATGGGGAGTTATTTCGTTTTCTATAAAATTAAAACAATTGACTTGGTGAAAGAAAATATTCTTCAACCGCGAAGACAATATTTAATGGATGCAACATTTAAAATGGATGTTTTAAGCAGCTGTTAGTAGTTTATATTGAATACTTTGAAGAGGTAAAATAAAATAATTATTTTGTTAATATGTTCGATAATTTATTTGTTTCGATCTTTCGGATGTTTTTCATTTCGATGGATAAAAACAAATGAAATATATAGTACACTGCTGCATTATATAAAGAACAATATTTCGATTTGGACTCAGCTGTGTTTGTAACCGACTACGAACCAGAAATGAGAAAAGCAATTAATTTGGTTTTCCCCCGAGCAAAAACTGTGGGATGCTGGTGAGTGTAAACTAATAGAAATATCTTTATAATTTTTTATTTCTCAAGTATTTATTTTAGTCCAACAACAAATTCGCGCGAATTTTTCATTGTCATCCGACTCACACTGAGAAAAATTTTTTCTACACCAAAAATATTTTTGGGTGCCTATAGGATTGCTGGACTTAAATAAATTTGAGTTATTTTCAAAGAAAAAATCTATAGGCAGCAAAAAATTATTGATGTGGGAAAAATTTTTCTCTATATAGATTGTTGGAGTAGAAAATTAATTTTTGAAATTAATGTGTTGGTTGTGTAATAAAAAAAAATTTCGAATCCCTATATTTTTAGATTTTATTTCTACCTGGCTGTAAGGCGAAATGCCTGTAAGCCCTTAGTGTCGCAATACAGTTGAAGACTATATTCAGGTTTATATTTAAAAATCTCTGTTTTGGAAGTACAAAAATTATTAGAATTAATAATATATAAACTTATATCTATATGTACAATTTTAAGTTTAAAAATGGGGACTTATTTGGTTTTAAATTGGGGATTTATTTCATTATGAAATAAATCCACAAAAAATGGAGGGTTATTTCATTTCCGATTGGGGATTTATTTCATTTCGTTGGGGTTTTATTTCGTTTTTAAAATTGGGGTATTATTTCATAAGGATATAAATCCCCATTTTTGGGGAGTTTTTTCATTTTTGTTTTGGGGGGTTATTTCCTGGGGGGTTATTTCAAAGAGCCAATAGTATTACATCAAAATGTGATTTTGAAGAAATTGGTTCATAGAGGCTATTGAATATAAGGTATCGATATATTGTTTAAAAAAAAAATTATTTACAGCCAGCATCCCTTACAATTTTATTTAAAAAAAAATTTTGAAAATTTAATACTAATCCCAGAAAAAACTGCATATAGAAAAAACAAAACACAAAATGCCCAAAACATATTTCATATGACTAGAAACAATATGAACAAGTTACAGCTGCTTGACACTTCATGTCTGCTTTATGAAGGATTGTATACTTTAAGAAGCTTAAAGTGTTTTTTTTTTTTTGCTCTGTTCTTAACAAACTTTTAGTACTGCACACAATGAATAGCCAGAATATTGTAGTAGTGAATGGACGACGAAGGCAAAAACTGATTCAACTAAACAAGTGTAATTTTTAGTATCACTATGCTACATAAACTAACACACTTGCACTTCACTTATACACAAACAAAAACGTATTTATTTTTAGCAGTGATGATAATGAAAATTTTCAATTTTACACAGATTTTTGTATGAAATTGAATTTTACAGGAGAAGAGAAAAACGTGTCAAGCTCTTATAAAATCACATGTTTTATTGTTTTTGGTCACAGTTCAATAATTCAAGTATATTTGATGAGCTTATTGCAAAAACTTGATAAGCCACATTTATTGTTTTGTGGATTTTCGATGTTTTTTAGGCATCCATTGATTAACATTTGGTAGAAGTCTTACTTATTACACGTATTGCAAGTACCTGCAGTATAAACGTACTCCAAAGTCATATTTTGTTCATTTTTTCAACCTTTAAAATGCGAAAACAAACTAAAAATGCAATGTGGCTTATCAAGTTTTTACAATAAGCTCTTCAATTGGATACGTGTAGAAAATTTCACTCAAATATTGCAATTTAAATGTGACAAATTTTACCTAATTTTTCAATATTTTTTTATTGATTTTTAGTTACTTGACTGAATTATGTACGAAAAAATCGCGGTCAAAAATGCCAAAAATATTGTAGCAATATTTATTAACAGGATGATGTACTGATGGCTAAAATTTCCTATTATGCAAAAAGTTATCGCCTATACCCTTATTCAAGCGAGAGGTAGTCAAATTCAAAAAGCTTTTTAAACATAAACTGAAATAACTTCCGAATTTTTCAATGGATTTTCTCAAAATATAAATAATATAATAAAAAAATGATATGCCTCGAACTGGGCTCGAACCGGTGATCTTCCGTTTGCCAGGCAAGTACTTTAACTCTAGCATAAACCCAATTTAAATATTTTCCTTTTAAATTTCAACCTTGAATATTTTCTATTTCAAATTTAAATATTTGTCTAAAATTAGCTTTGTATGTACAATAGGAATTAGGTTGCTAATCTAAATATTTTATTAGAATTACCAAAACTATAAAAAGAAAAAAATTTTATTATTTTTTATTAATAAATTATTTTATTTTATTAATAAAAAATCGTTATCCTCGAACTGGGCTCGAACCGGCGACCTCCTGCTTGTCAGGCAATTACTTTACGTCTAGCTCAATATTTTATTAGAGTTACCAAAACTGTAAAAAAATTAATATACTATTTTAAAATTATTTTATTGAAAAAAATGCTAATACCGCGAACTGACCTCAAACCGGTGACCTTCTGCTTGTCAGGCAATTGCTTTACATCTAGCCTAAACCCAATTTGAGTTTTTATTTTCAAATTTTTACATTGAATATTTACAAAAAAAATTTAAATAAGGGTGAAAGGCGTGGTAGAGAAGAATGAGTGTATTTTCTAAAAACCATAACTACATTGTAAATTTTCAATTTTTTGAATCAGACTGCGCAGTTTTTGGTATTGAGCATTCGTCAGTGCCCTGTTTTTTTTTTTTTTTTTTTTGAATAATGTAATATTTGGTATATTTTTTATTTTTTTATTTGTCCGATTGCGTCTATATAAACTTTTCTGTGCAATATCTGACCGTGGCATAAATAAACTGACTTCTAATGCCACATGCACTCGCACTACACGTTAGACAGAGCGCTTTAGCGCACTGATCTATCGTCAGGTCGAGTTATGTTGTGATTAAAACTAGTTTTATTCAATAATAGTTAAACAATAGATATATAAGTAGAAGAGATAACAAAGTAATGAGTATAAAAATAGATTTTCTTAATCTTGTAGATCATTACTAGTTTTTTTAAGGGTAACTCATAACTTTTTCTACTGAAATAATGGAAAAAAATGAGAAAAAAAGTTTTGCGAACAAAATACTAAGCGTTTTTCTAATCATTACATTTTTCATAACTTTAACAATGAAGTTATAAATAAAATTTCGTAGAAACAACAATTGAAGAGCTTATTGTAAAAACTTGATAAGCCACATTTACTGTTTTATGGATTTTCGATGTTTTTAAGGCATCCGTTGATTAATATTTCATAGAAGCCTTGCTTAAACACTTATTGCAAGTACATAGATTATAAAGGTCCTGCAAAAGTAACATTGGTTGCGTTTTTTTTTAATCCTTTAAAAGGCGAAAACAAACTAAAAATAAAATATGGCTTATCAAGTTTTTACAATAAGCCCTCCAATTTCATCGAAAAAAAATTTCACAACAAAAATGTTTCTAACTATAATTTCGAGGAAAAAAATCGCGAAAAAAAATAATCTCAGTTTTTTAAACGATATATTTTTATGGAAAAAAATAGAGAAGAAAATTCCCAAAAAAATCGAAAAAAAATCGAAAATATGTTTGGCATTTTTTTGTCGATATATTTTAAATGCAAAAAGAAAATTCGCTGAAAAAAAAATTAGAGAAAAAATTTACAAATAAAGTTCGCGGATTAAAAACTTTGCGGAAAAAAATTTATTTTGCGTTTTTTTATCAACATATTTTCCAGCCTTTTTAGTCCACTACCAACCTCTAATAAAATATATAAACTTTCTGGGGTTCCACATTTTTTTTTTAATGACTTACGAATGGCAAACTGATATAAACTCTTTTGCGCACAATGGCACGGAGGGTGCAAAAACCTTTACAAATTACATTAATCGATTAACTATAAAAAAATACTAAATTCTTGACGAAATTTGCTATAAAAAAAAATGTTTCACATTCGGGTGCATTTGTCTTTTGCCATTTCCAGTTTTGCATTTTTGAGCTAACGAAAAATGTACTTTTTGTGTAAACTTTATTCTCCCTATTGTATTTTTCTATTTAATAAAGTTGATGGCAGTTAGTGAACAAACATACTTGTAACATCATAAATAAATATGATGAAGTGCAATGCTAAATTCTACTTGATATTGTGGTGTCTGTTACTATTATTACTACAACTGCTGGTAGTGTTGTTGCTGCTATTGCCTACCAGAAGCAGCAGCAACAGCAGCAAAAACTACATTTGGTTATGTGGTAGTTATAATAATGTAACAACTGTTACTTGTATGTGAGATCTTTTTTTCGTATTATTTTTTTTTTTTTTTTTGTTGACTGCTCTTCAATGCTAGAAAAGAGATAAATCTGTACTTTTTACGACATCATGAAAAGCAAAAAAAGAAAGATTTTATACATACAGCTTGTAACGAACTTTCTACACAAGTCGACAATATAATCTTTAAGGCAAATGTTAAAGTAATGAAAATGTGGATATAAGCTTGAGAGTGTATGTGTGTGTGCATGTTTGAATGTTAAAGTACACAGAGAGAATTTTCTTAGACGAGCTTTAATTGATTTTAATTTTTTTACGTTTAAAGTTTTCTTAACAAAGAGAATGAAAAAATTCTTTAACTTTATGAAAACGCTTTATAATTATTATGAACACATTTTTAATGATACTTCTTCAAAAGACATATGCAATTTTTAATCAAAAAAATTTAATTTTTCATAAAATTACTTAATTTAATAATAGAGCTCGAGGACACTTTCTTTTTTATTTATGAAATATATCTTATTATTTTATGTATCTCCAATATTTCGTCATTCAGTGAATAACATCTTCGGGTAGTATGAACAACAATATGCATCACAAATATTACTGGCGCTACATTTCACTCATGTCAACGTAACATTTAAAAGCGAAAATGTTGCGTTGTCTTATTCTTGTTTTGAATATAAGTTGTTGTTGTTCATACTCCCTGAAGATGTCATTTCAGAAATGATAAAATATCGGAGATATATTAAATAATACAGAATATTTTAAAAATAAAACAAACATTCATTGATATCATGTAGATAATTATCTCAGTGTATGTGTGTGTTTGAGTGTATTTACTATGTAATACTCAACTTGCAGCTGTTGATATGACAACATTCATAAACTTCTATTCAAATTTTCATTGCATTTTACAATGAAATAATACTTAATATTATTAAATGACACTTTTATTATTTTTAGTGATTTTGTGTTTCTTTCAATTTTATCTTTATGTGTTGGAAGCCGTTTTAAATGAATATGTTAACATGTGTGTCAAAACTTTTTTATCTCATTTTAATGTAGTTCCTTAGATAAACCAGAAATAAATTTTTCAATTGAAGAAAAAGAGTGGAAAATTATATTCGTTTTAAACATTGGTGGCCATCAAAATTGTCTTAATAGTATTTTCAATGAAGTTTTGGAGATTAAATGTTATACAATTTTAACTTATGTTTAATTTTAATAACAAATATAATCGTTATAAAGTATATCGTATTATTCTTAATTCAAAATAAATATGTACCACACGGCGTATGAGCTATATTTAATACCCTTTAGTAACAAGTATACGACTCAGTGTTCCATTACTTTACATTAAATTCTTAAATAACCCTTACACTAAACGAAAACTAAACAGCTTCCAATTTGTCAAATTCTGTCCAACTGGCTTTTTTTTTTGTTAATAAGCATTCTGGTTAAGTGGTATGTCCTGCCTTTACCAGTCACAGGATTGGTAATTTTAGGACAATTGACACTGCTTAACCCACTTCAGTATTAAATTATACCAGTCCTGTGATAAGACCTTCTTTAACCAGTCACTTTTAGGACAATTGACTCCTCATTCCTCATAGGGATTATTATGCTATTTTTCGACTTTATTCTTTAAATTAATTTCATCAACTTTTTTTAATTTTCAGTAATATTTTCTTTTAAGTCTTAAATTCTATAATTCTTTAAGAGCGATGATTATTTTTGATTTGCTTTCATTGGCATTCCAATGTCACGTTCTTCATAGCATTTGTTCTCATTATTTCGGCGTTGCTGGTATCTAGTGATTTAAATCAAAATTAAATTAAATCAAATTTGTTGTAAATAAATTAATAAGTATAAAAAAATCTGGGACATATCAAGCAGAGTTAATTTGCATAAAATTGCATACTTTATCACGTCACCTGGAAAAAGTGTTACTTCTGAGTAAATTGTATATTTTTTACGTAGACAGCATCCTTAGTTAATAAGAGGAAGGAAAACGCACTGCGGTATTGAGACATACTTAAAACAGACCCCCTTAATTCACAAAAAGCACAGGCAATCAAAATCTGAAAACGTCCAGACCCTGGGAAGAAAATATACTTTTTTAGAAGTTATATATGCGCCGAATCCAAATCTTCCGAATTTTTCCATCATATCAGATTTTCGAGATATCTTAACCTATAATTTTAAGAAAACTCGAACTGAGCTTTATTTAATAAACTTTTTATGTCAATCGAAATACCTTTCTGTTCGAGTTAAGAGCTCATCAAACGTTTTGAAAAGTATACTCTACACTAAGAGAATTATCTACAATGTCTACAATGTCAACATATGTTTGTGAAGCAGCATTTTCTAAGAGGAACTTCACTAAAAATAAATTCCGGAACAGACTTGCCGATGAACATCTCCAAGATTTAATGAGAATAGTCCGCACAAGCTTTACTTCAAACTTCAGACGGATAGTCCAAGACAAAAAATGTAATTTTTCTCATTAATATTGTAAAAAACCTTAGTACTTACTTCTTTTTATTCAAAGCATTTGTTTATTATTTAATAAAATCATGCACCGAAACCCATTCGTTTTATTTGTCCACTGATACAGTATCTAAACATATTATTTAAATAGTTCAGTTTATTACCTTCCGGACCTCGATGGTCGTGATTTTTTAAAAAAACGGACCCCAAATGAAAGTAGTTGGTGACCGCTGATCTACATGATATAAATGAATTTTTGCATTAGATCTATGAAATGTCACTGAATCTTGTCCATTGAAACTTTTTATTAAATTAATGCAACTTTTCATAAAATTTAAAAGTCAAATTAATTTTATTTATTCAAAATCTCATACAACTAAAGAAAAAGTTTCATTAAAAATAGTTTCATTAACCCCATGAAGCTTTTCATGAAGTTTCAAAAAATGTTCATTAACATTTTGAAGAATACTTCATTAGTTTAGTGAAAAAATGTCATTAAAACTCGTCCAAGGAATTCTTCATGTGTAATATCAGGGTTGGAAAACTTGTTGGCCAGTGAAATTAAATAAAATTAATTTACATGCTAGCAATTGTAATTGTCAAAAATAAATTCACCACATTAAATTTATATAAAAAAAAATTTTTTTAAGCAGACAAAATTCTTGTAAAGTTAATTTTTTCGGTTGTACGTAATTTCTCGGTTTGAGTTAAACCAATCATCGTTTTATTATCGATGACAACCGACGATATGGGTGATGCCTATGAAACAATTTTATTGTCTATCATGAAAATAATTAAAGTTTTCAAAAAACAACAAATGAAATCGAATATGACAATATCATATTAAATATATGAAAATATAGAAACAAAAACAATTTTTGTATGTTTTATACCAAAAAGGAAAACATTTTTTAACAATCAGCATACCACGGCTCTTCTTATATATGTTGTTTTTACAAATTGTAGTACAACCAACACGCATACATAAAATGATGTACAAATTATGTTGATATGTAAAAATTTTTGCTTTTCATAAAGGTTTACCAAATCGACTAGTTTATATTATACATTAAAGCTGACAAAATACACGTAAAGCTAATTTTGTCGGCTATATGTAATGTATTGCTTTGAGTTAAGCCAATCATCGTTTTTTTATTGCGGACAACATTTTCATAACACAAACACGAATTATAAATTTTTCAATTTATTTATTTTTTGTTTTTCGTTTTAATTTCAACTATTGCAATATAACAATAACAATTGAAATGCTTATTGTAAAGACTTTATAAGCCACATTAATTGTTTTATGGAATTTCGCTATTTTCTAGACGTACATTGATTAATATTTCATAGAAGTTTGCTTAATCACTTGTTACAAATACATAGAGTATAAACGTCCTGCAAAAGTCTAATTTTTTGCATTTTTTTTTACCTCTAAAATGCGAAAATGAGCTAAAACTAAAATGTGGCTTAGTAAGTTTTTACAATAAAACCTACAATTAATATCCCCAAATTAGGCATTTTAAAAAATCTTTGAATTTAATTTAAAAAAAAAACACGCCTTTGGATTTTTGACTGGGTTAATGATATCTGATGAAATCAGAATTCCATCCATATATGAATAATTTTGAGTATATTAAAGAAATAAATGAAATAACAGATTATATATTTCAAAATTCCGAATTTTAGGATATATTTTTTTAGACTTACTAGCCAAATTGTTTTTCTAAGATTTTTAAAACAAATTTCGAAAAACGAATATGTTAAATTTAAACTTAGGCCCAAAACTTTAATAAAAATTTCTCTAAATCATATTAATTCATGTTTATTCACAGATTTATCTAGAAATCATGTTGTTCTGTTAATAAAATCAATGTTAACCCCACTGCGTATGAGTTATATTTATTAATATCAAATAACAAGTATACGACTCAGTGTGCTGCAACTATATATATAAAACGTCTTACAAATCCTATAAAACATCATCATATTTTAAATTAAATCATAAATAAAAAAACATTATTCCCCCATTTACTATTCACAAAGTTTAAGTTTAAATGTTCTATTAAATTTATAAAAGTTTTCTTTATTGTATTAAGTACTTTAAAGCAGCTAATTGAACACATTTAACCATATTGACCTCTGGCACTTTAGTACTTGTGGTTTTGCTTCGTTTTCCATTCTTTTCTTGCATTTTTTTGTTTCTACCAAACTCTGTAACAACATCAGAAATTTCAGCAACACGTACTATATTTTTGTGTAGCATAAATACTCATATGTACAGTTTAAGATGACCATGAGTAGACCAGCCGCGTACACTTAAAATCTATAAAGTATGTAGAAAAAAATAAATACAGATTAAAAGTTTTGTAACTTTGAACCATAGTATATGAATTGTTTTGAAAACAAAGTTTTTCCTTAAAAAAATCGAAATTTTTTTTATAAACTTTTGGTAATTATTTTGTAAGATTATAAAGTTTATATTTGATGGACGTTTTTTTTTATATGATTTAAATCTAGTTTTTTGATGGTTTAAAGTATAACATGACCTTAAAAGTTAACTTTTTTGTAAAATGATGTTAAACAAAAATCTAAGTTATATTTCAGTGCTATAAAAAACGAAAGGATAATAAGCTAAATATTTTCCCATTTTCGCTTCTAAAAATGTTTTTAATTTAAAAAGAAAAAACAAAGATTTTTTTGTAAATTTTCCAATATATATTTCGATTTTGATGACATCTAATTAATGTCATAAAAAAATAATTTTATAGAACTTTTATTATCTTAAATACTAAGAATTATGCAAAAATTTTCAGTTTCTTACACTTAGAAAACAGACTAGGTCGTAGCAACCATATTTCTAGCCAATCGAATGGTACTATAGATATTTTTGCGAGTCATTACCGAATTTCGTTTAAAGCAATCAAATTTTTTTTTCGTGTAAAAATTTCTGTTGTTTTCATCGCATTTACATCATTTCGTAGCAGCAACCGAAACATTCGATTTGCAAAAAATACGGTAGCCTATTTCTAGTTATATACATAATTAAAAGTTTTTGTATTTCTCAAGATTTAAAAATCTTTTCTAGCCGATCAAAAAAAAGTTATATATCAAATACAAAGTTATATATCCAAATTGCGGTATCCATTAGTATCCAATTAGATCCTTTAAATATATTACTGGATTATATTATAAGATCAAAATTTATCTCAAAAACACCGAAGGTGGGCGCAGCGATACATATAAGTGATAGAAAACTCATACATATTATTTTTCTAAATTGATGTTGTCGTCACCGGGAATCGAACCCGGGACCATCTATGTAACAGTTCAACGCGCTAACCATTACACCACAACGCCCACCAAACTGATATATTGGGTCATATATGGAATTTAACATAATTATTTCTTACATCATTAATGTCATATAGAATTATATATTAAGTTGTATAATACATTGGCTCCATATATCATCATATCTTATATCACACATACAAATATTTTTTATAACACAGTATATATTATTATATCTTAAATTATATAACATATATTGCACCATATATGATTACATATTATATAATATATTAGAATGAATTATTATATATGACAATAGATCTCCTGAGTAAAAACGTTCATATATAATCACATCTTTCTTAATAGAATGTTACATAAAACATATACATATCATACATATCAATATCTTAATATATATGAATTAAAATTACCATAGATAGAGCATATAAAAATTCATATTGTAAAGGGTCCGCCAAATAACTTTTTTTTTTTTGAAAATGCTATAAAAAAAAAACTACTGAATATTTTCTCAAATGTCTTTTTTTATTTAAAAGTACAATCCTTCCGGTTAATAATGGAAAATAATTTCATTCAAATGGCTGCCTCGGCTGGCCATGCAGTAGCCTACACGATCGGTCCAATTTTTAAGCACATTATCGATTGTGTGCAGCTGTATTTCACCAATGGCTTCACGAATATTGTCCTTTAAAGCGTCAATTGTCTCTGGCTTGTTGGCGTAACACTTATCTTTGACGGCACCCCACAAATAATAGTCCAACGGTGTCAAATCGCAGCTCCGAGGTGGCCAAACGACATCAGCTCTGCGGCTGATAATGCGATCTTCAAAAACAGGGCGCAAACATCGAGTGTAGCTTCGGCTGTGTGTCACGTAGCGCCGTCCTGTTGAAACCAAATGTTGCCAATATCCTCATCTTCAGTTTTTGTGAACAAAAATTCGTTCAACATGGCCCGATAACGATCGCCATTGACTGTAACGGCCACTCCTTGCTCACACATTCTGCAACATTACCATGATTTTCAAAGTAATGTCGCAATATTTCCCAGCGTTGTTCAAGCGTATACACAACCGTATTCGTTCAGCGGAAGGATAAAACTAATTATCTGTCAAATCAGACATGAGCTAAGTGTTACCATTCACGAAATTAGCACTAGTTGAAAAAAAAACGTTAGATGGCGGGCCCTTTATATATTAATTAGCATGATTTCATATATAATTGTATAGAACTTAATACAATGTTACGTATAATAATTTATGAAATCATCAACAAATGTTGGAAAATATTTAATCTTTAATAACGCCGTTTTTGTACTTTAGTTTTAAAATACTTTATTATCAGTAACTGTGGCGTATGAAATTTCCCATTATATTAATGGCTGGAGCCACGTATGTTAGATGAAAATTTATAATTTTTGATATAAATCAAAATCTTCTTTAGCTACTAAAGATTTGAAAATTTAAATCAAAAGCCAAAAATATAAAGCAGTAGAACTTAATTAAATTTCAATGCCAATAGACTTATTTTATGATAAAAATATATACATTTAAAAAATTTTAAAAGTTTCTAAAAATATTTTTAAAATCTGGACAAAAATATTCAAAACAAATTACTTTAAAAACATATTAAAAAAATCAGGCATTATTATGACATATTTTACATTTTCGCTTTCGTTCAAAGAATATAAATTTATTGCTAAATATTTGTTTTTATTTTTCTTTTAATTTACATGAAAATTCCGTTTTAAACTGTGAATTTTTATTATTCCTTCTGATGAAAATTTTAATTAAATAATAAGTAAAGTGTTGTTTTTGTTTTTTGGTGTTATTAAATATTTAATTTACAATACATACAACATTCATACATATTCACTCTGACGTATGATTAATATTATTTTATATTAAATTTGTTTTAATATCACTCATACGCCGTGTACACCAGCTCTATAGTCTGCTGTATGTATATCATACGGATAATAATAAATATAATTTCAGTTTTATTAAATCCTCATACTCATTTTTAATCTTAATTTATTAACACTATTAAACAACAACAAAAAAAATCAGTAAATGCGTTATTATTTCATTTCAGTTTTATACTCTTAATTCATTGTACAAAAACAACTACAGTAACATGGGTGATAATGTGTGTGTAATACACGTATTATAGTTTGTCAGTGTATTGGATATAACAACAACAAAAACAAGTTATATGTAATCGATTTCTCACTTTATTGCGACTACTGTTTGCAATTATTGTGGTTGTTATATTACACTTAGGGGAATATGGTGTACCATGAAACGATTGATATATAAACAGCTATATCTTCTGCAGAAAAGGTATGTAAAAGCCCAGTTAAAAGTGAGTTATATAAGCGTCTATAAAAGTACTTAAATCATCTGCATTAAAATTTAAAAGAAATTCAAAAATTGCAAAACAATCGCAAATTTTCACATTTTTGAAATTTTGTTTCAAGGTACACTTTTGAAACAGTTAGAGTGTACCTTGAAATGTAAATTTTTAAAGTGAAAATATTTTTGATTTTAACTATACTATAGTTGACAGTAAATATTTAAAAAGTCTGTAATAAACAAATATGAGTGCTATAATGGGGTCGGTTTCAGTCATTTCCACCCTTCAACATTAGTATACTTTTTTTACATATACGTTTAAAAAGACTTTGATCGATACAAGTACCTTCATTCAATTTCACAAAGATAGAAAGGACATCTTAAGAACACTCGAAAAAGTCAAATAAACTTATATTTTATTAGACTAAAGTTAATATATCGGGACCGAACGCCTATTTTTCAATATCCGGTTCATGTAAAAGGCAATATATAGATAAGAACTTTAATCCTGTTATATCCTATATAATTTAGTCCTTAATATAGGACTCTTTTAAATGTCAATATAAAAAGCAAACCTTTTTTTTTAATTTCTAAAATCATAAAAAAAAAAAACAATTTTCCAAATTTTGTTTAGACTAACACATGCAATTTTGTTATGATTATCGCTTATTTGGTAAAAATTGTCAATTATTACAGTGAATCAGCGTTGAAAAAAGCATTTAACTAAAAAAAATATAAGTTTCAAGGTACACTCGAAAATCGTTTCAAGGTAAACTTATGACAGTGTTTTGAAAAAAATTAACCTGTTACTCTTATTCACTAAGTAAGTGTACTAATTTTGTAGCCCTGTCTTTAAAAAGTTTAATTTTTTAATATTTTTTTAGTCCTAAATAACTATAATGTACTTATACAATTTTTAAGACTATGAAATTTTTCCGAAAATTTACCCTGCGCGTTTTAAGGTACACCAACATATTTCTGTTTGCATCTATTTAACTTACGGACCTAGAACTATGGTAAACATGGGCGCAATTCTAAATAAAGTACTATCTAGAAGAACATTTTTTTTGAAATGAAACGTTTCAATGTACACCCGTTTCAAGGTACACCACTTTCCTCTACACATACACATAAACTGACACATGAACATACCATACATACCAATCAGCAGACTGCAGTATAAAAACTTAATTTAAACTCATACAGATACATCAACAATATACACTAGGATGTCCCTTAAAATAATAATTTGGCGAATTTCATTCGTTCAAATGGTTCCAAATATAAGAAATGTTTTTTTTTATTGAAACGTTAACTCGTGACGAATTTTGTCTAAAAATTATCTCTTTTTATAAAAGAGTATTTTTAATAAAAATACACAAAATTAGATATTATGAAAATAGTTATTTTCTATTTAATTTTTTTCCTTTAATATATTCATAATTATTCTGATATAAAATTCTGGCTTCATTGGGTATCATTAACCGACCAAAAATAATGCACAAATTTTATAAAAAATCCAAAAACGTATTTTTGAAATAATATTAAAGATTAGGGTGATGCCTATGAAACAATTATATTGTCTATCATGAAAATGACCAAGTTTTTTTAAATTGATAAATAAATACTAATATGACAATAACATATTTGATGTTGGACTGTCGATTGCTTTTTTATAATATAATAGTTGGAATTAAAGAACAAAAAAAATAAATTTAGTTAGCATATTGTTCTTGAGGTAGAACAATATTCTAACTTAATTTATTTTTTTTTTTTTCATTAATTACAACTATTATATTATAAAAAAGCTATCGACAATCCAAAATCAAATATGATATTGTCATATTAGATTTTATTTATTGCTTTTCAAAAATCTTAATAATTTTCAAATATTTCATAGGCATCACCCTAATCTTTAGTTGTCTGCAATATGAAACGATAATTGGCTTAACTCAATCGGAGACCTTATATACAACAAACAAAATCAATATTATGAGAATTTGTCTGCCCTAGCCTCATTTTCACAATTTTCCGTTAACTACTAACTGGAACTTTAACTGACACATTTTTTGTTGTTTTCCATATAAAGTTTGAATTTAACTGTTTGCTAAATTTTAACTGCACATTCAATAATCGGCCTTAAGTGCAAAAACTTGCAGATTTGGTAAACCTAATAATAAAATCAAAACTGTTTCAAAATCAACAATTTTTACATTGTATATCATTATATTTGTAGTATGTGTGTTTGTTGTATTACAATTTGTAAAAACAACATATATCCCAACAAATAATGTTTGTATGAAAAGATTCGTGGTCTGCTGATTGTTTAAAATTTTTTTTAATTTTTATATTAAAAATACAAAAATGGTTTTAAGCGGACTTTCTATATTTTCATATATTTAGTTATAATATTGTTCTACATCAAGTCCAAAATCAAATATGATATTGTACATATTAGATTTTATTTGTTGCTTTTTAAATTATCGTTTTCTTTTGCGAACAACTGAAGATTAGGGTGATGCCTTTGAAACAATTCAGTTGTCTATCATGAAAATGATCAAGATTTTTGAAAAGCAACAAATAAAATTGATATAATAGTTTACCCCTTAGTGGTGTTAAAGATTGTTTATATAAAAGCAAAGATAAGTATAGTCTTTATCAAATTTAAGTAATATTTTTCCGAAAATAATGAAAACTTTGATTAAAACCAGGTTAAATTTTGACAAAATAAGCTAATTTTCAAAATGTCCTGGAAAGGAGTCGCTCTGCACACAAACACGAATTATCGTTAGTTCAATTAATTTTCCTTAATAACAGCTATTATATTATAAAAATAGCAATCGATATCTCCAATTAGACATTTTGTAAAATATTTAAAATAAATTTTAAAAAATTACGTTTTTGAATTTTTCTCAATTTGTGGGTCATTTTTGTTTCCAGGTTAAAGTGGGTTAATTATATCCGATAAAATCAGAAGTATATGAGTATATTAAAGAAATAAATAAAAAAAGAAATTAATTTTTCCAAATTTTAAGTTTTGGGAAATTTTAATAAAAATACACTGCTTATCACAAATAGTCTATTTTCGATTGAAATTCGGCACGGGTTAATGTTTCCCAATTTTTTTTTCTTTTTTCAACTTCTTGCATTTGGAACCATAAAACTGGGAGTGTAATGCATGAATATCTACAAATCGTTATTTTAACGCTCACCCTAATATCCATACATCTGCATTTTGCAGCCGTATTATGTAGTATTTCACATATTTGTGTTGATTGCATACGTATGCGTGCATGTATTCTGTGCATATTTCATTTTTATGCAACAAAAAAAAAAATAACATATTACCGCATGTAGACAGACAAAACTTACACTGTAGCTTGGCCACAGTTATTTGTTAATTATGCTACAAAATTGCACTTATCACCTGAATTCCCGTGGCTATACTTTCATGCAACTATATATACATATACAATTTACATATAAATGTGTTGGTAATAATATATATGTTGTCTGTATGTATAATATAGACATCAATGTTAATTTTAAAACAAAGTAGTTTAACATCTTGTGAATAATATGATAATAAGAAATTTTCTTGGTATTTTTAATATAAATTTTTGATCGAAAAATAAATTACAATTATATTTTATGGAATATAATTAAAAAATTTGCAGTTGAAGAGATAATATAAAAATCACAAATTACATTAAATTAATTAATTCATTGATTTTTTCCCTCAGGGAGCCTTGATTTAAGTCTATCATGGAAAAACGTTCGAACTGCAAATTGAACCGAACACTAGCAGTTTTCCTTTTATGGTGTTTGTGGATTCAAAACGTTTATGGAATTTGAAAAGTTAAAGTTAATTTATCATCAAAAAAATTCAATTTTGAAAAAAATTCAATAAATTTTTACTTAAATTAAATTAAGTTGAAACAAAAGATACTGAAACATCCCTACCCACAACATAAATATTTATCGAAAATTACTACATGTTCTGAATGTCTAACCACACATGGTCTGAAATTATAAATTGCAAACAAAATTTACAAAAAAGCAAGTACACTCAAAAAAAAAAGTTTGTAAAGTCAGCAAAATCTTTTGCTGAAAATCAGCGAGCTGATTTTTAGCAACAAAATTAGTAGATTCAGCAAAAGTTTTGCTAACACTTAGTAGATTAGAAATAAAAAAAAGCCTTGGTAAAAATTAATAAATTTTTTGCTGAATTTTAGTAGACTGAAAAAAACGCAAAAAATTTGTAAAAAAATTGTAATTTAGTTAATATATTTGCTGAAAATCATAAAACATATTTTTGTGATTCTTTTAAAAATAATTTACAATAATTACGAAATATAAAAATTTTCATTTTCCCACATTGACGACATGAATTAATTTAATATCTAAAAATATATAGAAATAAATATATATAACATAACAAAAATTTTCTTTCAACTACTTACATCAATCGTTGTCTAAATGATGCTTTCTTTTAAAGAACGCAACTGCCGAAGATAATTATAGAAACGAAACGAAAAAATAAACAAAAACAAACGAAACGAAACGAAACGAAACGAAAAAAACAACCATTTTTTTGCAATAAGAAAAAGGAACCATATAAATCTACCTAAGATGTGTGTCTTTGTCTTTCGCTTTACTCTGTCTACATGTCTGTATATGTTTGTTTGCAATTTGACCACACTAGATTATTAATCTATTAACATTTATTATAGAAATACATATTAAATTTAAATATTTTCTTTTGTCTTTTATTTTATTAATAGACAATTATTTTCACAAGCCGGTGACAACGCAAAATTTAAGTTGTTTTAATCCTCAATTTTGTTTTATGTATGAAAAAGAGATACAAAAGTCTTCCATGGTTGATTTTTTTATATGTCTTATTAGAGTTGTACTTTTTAGTATCATTTTCCTCTTCTCTACTACATCTTGACATGCCGCGACATCTGCTTCATTGTGCGTATATCTTTCAATCTGGTTGTCGTCCACACTATTAATGTGCTTTACTAATGTACATTAGTATATTAGTAAAGCATTAGTATAAAACAGTTAAGTGCTGAATAAGTATAACAAAAAATTTAGCTGAAAACACGATTTTAGCAAAAAAAAATTGCTAAAAAATAGTATACGTGATTTACAAGACGTTTTACTATCTTTTGTACTAACTTATTTTTTTGAGTGTACATGGGTTTACTTTACACATTTTTTCTACTTTCAAATAAACAATTTTGAGCATATTTGTATATGAAGGCTTAAAGTTTTATACGTGTCTTTCCAATTGTAAGTAAGACCCTTATATAACTCTTATATCTCTTGAACTAGTCAAACGATTTATTTGAAAATATTTTTATTGGAAAGTACTCGTATAAACAAGATGTTTGTAAACTAAAAACTTACTCTTTGAAAAGTATTCTCTTTTATAAATTCCTAACTTCAGACCACCTGTGTCTTCATAACAAACTAAAAATAAATTGAAACTATTGTATTATTGGTAAAATGTTTATACAACATCGAAGTAGATTATGTAAAAGATTTTGTGCTGTTTATATATTATATTGACATAATTTTCTAAAATTTTGTCAATTTTAGGTATTTTTGTCACGTTTTTTTTACAATTTAGTATTTTGTTCCATGCAGCCAATACAAATATTGTGTAGAACAAAAGATACTACGACGAGTTCAAAAATACCAATACCAAGTCGAAATTATTTTCATTTTAGTGAAATCATTGATGATGTTATATCTGTGGTTGGTCGATATGAATGAATTCAATGGATGGATGGATGGATGGATGGATAGATGTTCGGTTGGTATGTTGGTTGTTAGTCAATGATGTTGATGTCCCTAGTAGTTATTGGTTGTTCTGGTCTATAATTTTTTGTATTTTAAGATGGAGAAACAATAGAATAACAAAAAAAAACTTTAATTTCGAGTAATTTAGTTGCTATTGTTAAATAAACACATACCAACACAAAACGACAACACTAATGAACTATATAAAATTAAACAAACTTATTTCTGGGGGGGAGGAGAGAAAATTTTTAAATTGTTTAAGGTTCCGTTTTAATGGATAGAAAGTATAAAAATTATCAACAACCGTATACAATTTTAATGCTCTATATCAAACTGTGCTCATTTATATCAGTTTTTCATTCCTCATAAACCTCATAAACTACTTATATACATCGTTAAAATGGTGTCCGCCTCTGTTGAAATTCAAAATACTCTGCCAATTTAAAAGTGGGGAGGCTAATTTTTGGCCAGGTTGTTTGTTGATATCTTATTCAGTTTGGTATTGGAAATAGGTAAAACGGGTGGGCGGGTTCAAAAGTTATGACTTAAAATGTAAAGTAACCATAAATCTGTTCATATACGGGTAAAAGACGCAAGCCAGGAGACCGATTTTAACCCAGATTAATTTAAATCCTCCCGAGCACTTTGGTATTGCAAATAAGCAAAATTAGTACAGCGTTCAAAAGGTTGTGAGAAAAATGTGAAGATCGTACCTCTAAATTTTAAATAGAAATCGGTTAATTTTAGTACGCTCGCATATTTTTTTATAAATTCGTATTTTTTTTTTTAAATCTATTTTTGGACCCATTATTGTTTTCCTTCCCTTGTATGCATATAAAGATTCCGCCAAATAACTTTTTTTTCTTGAAAATGCTATAAAAAAAAACTACTGAATATTTTCTCAAATTTCTTTTTTTATTTGAAAGTACAATCCTTCCGGTTAATAATGGAAAATAATTTCATTCAAATGGCTGCCTCGGCTGGCCGTGCAGTAGCCTACACGATCGGTCCAATTTTTAAGCACATTATCGATTGTGTGCAGCTGTATTTCACCAATGGCTTCGCGAATATTGTCCTTTAAAGCGTCAATTGTCTCTGGCTTGTTGGCGTAACACTTATCTTTGACGGCACCCCACAAATAATAGTCCAACGGTGTCAAATCGCAGCTCCGAGGTGGCCAAATGACATCAGCTCTGCGGCTGATAAAGCGATCTTCAAAAACAGGGCGCAAAACATCGAGTGTAGCTTCGGCTGTGTTGCACGTAGCACCGTCCTGTTGAAACCAAATGTTGCCAATAGCCTCCTCTTCAATTTTTGTGAACAAAAATTCGTCTCAATGATGTCTTTTAAATGTTCAATTGTTAAGAACGACGGTGAATTGATGTTGATGGCGCTTCACGCACACTTTCTGCCACAGCAGCAATATTCTCGGGTGTACGCACTGTTTTTGCCTTTTCACGCTTTGGTTTATCGATGAGGATGCCAGTTTCTTTCACTTTTTTCACAAGATAACGAACATACGGAGCTGACGGTGATTCTCTTCTTCCAAAATCCGTACGCAATTTTCGCACACATTCTGCAACATTACCATGATTTTCAAAGTAATGTCGCAATATTTCCCAGCATTATTCAAGCGTATACACAACCATATTCGTTCAGCGGAAGGATAAAACTAATTATCTGTCAAATCAGACATGGGCTAAGTGTTACCATTCACGAAATAAGCACTAGTTGAAAAAAAAACGTTAGATGGTGGACCCTTTATGTAACTCATTATAATTCATATTTACGTTAGGCTGCCAGGAATGCCTAACTCCCTACTTCTGGGAAATTTCATATAAAAACGTTCGAGTTTAGATTACTGGACTCATTATTTGGTAAGGTGTGTTTTTGCTGGGGAAGGCTTAAAGTAGAAAATTTTTAGATATAAATAAGGTTGCCAGGGGTTTAGAAAAATGATAAAGACACAAGTGAACGTCTCTTTCCATCAATACTATTTTTTTTTTTTTTTAATAATTCCATAATTTGTTTTACATAAATAATTCGCCATAATTTCGGTGTTTATCCATGGATTTTCTTAAAATATGTTATATTCTGTTTATAAAGATGCGAACTATACATAAAATATAAATCATATTGCCAACAACGACCGAAAAAGCAATAATGAAGTTTACACATGTGTTCGCCAAATTATCCAAAATTTAAAGAATTAATGCTATAAACACATAGAACACAGCAGACTGCAGAGCTACACGACTACAAATGCCGTTCACTGCAATCGTCGCCGTGTGGCCAGCTACTTATTATTTTCGAAACGACAGCAACATAATAAAAAGCTGTTTTTATACAAATGAATTTTTATTTCAGTAGTGCCAATTACATTTTTTTTTCTTGCTTTATTAAAATAGAACAGCATGCATGGCTGTAGACACGTATATAAAGTTCACTTAAAATACAATTACTTATTTATAATACATTATTATAACGTGTAAATAAATTTATGTAACCCCTCTTGAATATTAATGCAATTATACCATTTAATGTTGCGACGTTTTTTGTGTTTAACAAAATAAAATATTTTTAAGCACTAATTTGTTACATATATTGTTTTATTGTCAACACTATTTTTGTTTTGCAGCCAACAAAAATAGAAATTATCCTAAGTTGACTACAGCGGCAAAAGTAGTCGGGTAGCCGTGTAGTTGTGTTGGTGCCAAAATAATCGTTTTCATATAAACGTGAGTATTTTATTTTTGACAGGCTGTATTCGTGTAGCTGCAGTCGTCTATGTGTTTATAGCATAACGCTTAAATTAAAATTTTATGATGCAACATATAATTTGTTTGCAAACTTGTGTATTAATTATAATGACATTGTTTTAATAATTCATAAAGAAAAAATTATCAATAATATAATTATTTTAATTATCATCCAGCTTTTTAATAATTTATTGATTGCTAACTTAAATAAATATGTTTTAATAAAAAAAAATTTACACTTGAAAATAATTAGCTTAAAAAATAAATTTATGAATAAAATATTTATAAAATTTTTTGCAAAATGTATATTATGTTAAAGGTTAAAAGAAGAGAAAAAAAACATATTAAAACGATTAATATTAATTTGTCATATTAATTAAACTAATTATTTACACTTGCAATTGAATAAAAGAAAATTTATATATAATGATATTAATATTAAATAAATACTGAATGTGCATACGTAAGGAACAGTGAAATGGCGTAAACGTGGACAGGGAATATAATAAAAATATTGTAAAATTGCAGAAATCTATTCAGAAGTTTTGGAAAAGTTTAAAGACAATTTTAATTGCAACATTATGTTTCTCTTTTCATCTAAAAATCCACTCACCAGGTATAGTGTTAAAATCGTTTAATGTATATGCTCGACATATGTATTAACAAAAAATCTTTTAATGTTTGTTGATATAATTTGCTTATGTAGAAAGATAGTTATGATGACATTAGAGAAAAGAACTGCCATTTAAAGTTTTAACTGAAAGTTAAACTGGCAACTATGATAATGACTAGAGAAAAAACAAACACACTATAAATAGAAATCGTTTGTGGTAAATTTCATTCTAACTCAACACACAGAGTAATCTGGGATTTAACGTTACCCAATTTCTTTAACGTGTGAGTTAAATAGAAGATATTTACGATTAACACTAAATGGTACGAAGAATGTTGATGAAGACCGTAGTGGGTCAGAAAATGCATTCCATTCATGCTAGTGTCTAATAACTTTTTCTGTGTTTTTTTCTAATAGTCAAAGTAAATTATCATATAAAAATTATAATTTTTCTGTTAATTTAGAGAAAAATTTGTCATGATCTCAAACCGAACGAATTAAATCTCACACAATCTGATTTTTTTTTTAACAGACAAACAAATTTTTTCTAAATTAAATATTTTTTCACGAAATATACATTTAATTTGAGAGAAAATTTCAGATTTTGATTTAAAAAAAAAAAACTTAACAAATTAAGTTTAAATTCATCATTTACAATTCAATTAAATATACTCAAAAGAGAAGACCGATTTAAGGCTGTTAACTGATATCCGGAAGTAAACTTTCACTTAACCGTGGGTAACTAACCAGTGATAACCGATTTAAGGCTGTTAACTGATATCCGGAAGTAAACTTTCACTTAACCGTGGGTAACTAACCAGTGATAACATTTATAAAAAAGAAAATTTAACCATAATAGCGTATCAATATTTTAATTGTGGGTACTTGACTGAAAACATATAAAATCAACCACTCGATTTCCTCCACCCGAATTTCCTTTAACCAAAACTTCGTATAGAAGATGTGCATCATATAACTACAACTTCGTCCATGTGAGTGAGTTTTATTTTGAGCGAAAAAAATAAAAATCATAAATAATGATTATTTTTGAGTTGCATTTTTTTTTTTTTGCTCAAAAATAATGGTTATGATTTTTTTAATATTACTCAAAAATAATCATTACCATTAAAGAAAATCCTTAAAACTCATAATATAATCTTTATTGTGTAATTTTTATTATAAAACTCATAATGATTACCGTCCCTGGTTTAAATGTTGATAAGTTAGTTAAAAAATTTTATTAACAATTGTTAAGGCTATTTTAGATGTTAACTAGAGGATAAATTAAGATAAGTTAATAGGCCTTAAAGTTTTTGAGACATTTAGTTGACTACGTTTATAAAATCTAACATTTATTAAAAAAAAATTATTAAGTCATTTAAATAAGGACTTTACTTTAAATATTTCATGCGTATTTAGTATAGAGTTTCACTTATGTATTGGCTTTATGTTTTCCACACTTTAACTCAAATAAGCGTAAATGCCCACTTGAGTATCATAAATTTAATTTGGTTAAACAATTTGTAAAAACTGTTTAAATAAAATTATAAAAAAAAACTATAAAAAAAGTTATGTCATAACTTCATTACACTACAGTTTTCTGTTGTGATTTATTTAACCACTAATTGATAATTAACCATTTGACCCGTATATATACCCAGAACTTAAATTTCAACGTTTTAACATCAGAAGTTGTAACGACTTTCTCTTTTAAGAAATTGTAAAATTTTAGTAAATTTTGAATTAACTTTGATGTATTTGTACAAATGTTTACATATTGTTAACCCTTAAACTGGCCTCAAAAAAAATCCAGAAATTATTGCATAAAATTAAATAGTTTAGGCATAAATTGTTACTTATACTAAGAGTTCTTTACAGTCCAAAAACTACCCTTTTTGAGCTTTTACTTAAGAAAGTATTTAGTTTTTTTTCGACAAACGCGAAATTGAGCGAAAACGGACTTAAACTTCATCATGTATTGATTTAACTTAAAGATTTTATTTACTACACTCAGAACATGATGTAGGTAAAGACCACTGCAAAAGTAGTTACAACAAATGAAATTTCACTTGAAAAAGGGACGACTTACATTTTAATAAATTCAACTTTGTTTTTTACTGTTCAAAAAATAAACCACAATTGTAGTAAAAATTATCCACATATGTAGTAAAAAATAAACAAACATGTATTTTTGATATTTATTTTTTTTAATTTAAAAAACTACTGCATAAAATGAATGTAAAATCACAACACAGTAATTTGATGTGGTTTGTTTTTTCAAATCTACAATTTTAGTCAAAAATAAAATTTCTTCTACAAATTACTGTTTTTTCACTCAAAAATAAAGATACTGTATTACAACCCAAACAACTACAAATATTTACTGCAGAAATTAATTTGGTTTAATACTACTTAATTTAATGATTTTTCCAAATTTCATAAAAATCCGTTCATACGTTTTCAAGTTGAGACGATGTCCTTAACAGGTATCCTATTGGACTCCTGTATGTCCTTGCACCAAAATTAGAGCGTTTTTACAAGCTTTGCCTTCAATTTTACTTTATGGTTAGTATCAAAAGTTTTGCAGTCAATAAAAATATATTTTCAAGATTTCTAAATATTTTGTTCATATCAAAATAATTATTTTTTGAAATTTCAAGAAATTTTAACTTTAACGCTTTCTCGCTTACAAACCGTGCTATGCACATACAAAAATACTTCACAAAATATTTAGTAATTTTGGATTTCTAAATAAAACACCTTATTATTAAACACTCATAATAGCAAACAAAAACTGTAATATTAACAAAATGTTTGCTATATTTTCCACAAATTTAGTAGAATGCAAATAAGTTCATTTTGCTACGATCCACAGAAATATTTGCGAAAAAATTGTAGATAGCTGATATTGTAAAGGGAGATTTTATTCGCATTTTAAAAAAAAAAACTTTAAAAGTTTAACATTTTTTAATGATTTTTTTGTGTACTAGTATTTAGTAAATGTTTTTCTGATTTTAGCAGATTATTTTGTTACTTTCAGCTAACTAAAATTTAGCTCAAATATAACTAAATATTTGTAAATTCAACATATTTATTTTTGCTATTTTTATATTACTAATATTTAGTAAAAAAAATCTGTCAATTTTAGCAGTTTCTTCTGCAAGATCATTATTAACTAATTTTTAGTAACTTTTTTTTGCTATTTTTACAGGTTTATTTCTATGACTGCAGTATAATTTCAATATCAATATTTGTTAAGGCAATAGCTAAACTATTTAGATTTTTTAACTTTTTTTTTTTTACTTTTCCACCAACGATATCGAACATGAAGCAATAAGATTTAAAATTTTTATTTTATATTTTTTTTAATTTTGTTAAGAAAAGTTTTTAAAAGAGAAAAATTTAATTTCTTAAAAATATTGGGAAGTTTCTATATTATGATTTCATGCTCTTCCGAGTAATCCTCAGTAGAATTTTCATTTTTTTTATTAGCCAATGAAGAACGAAATTAGTGGTTTTAATAAATTTCATCATCGAATAAGATGCCAAAACATTTATATCATCGATGTAACATATTTTTTTAGATTTTTTTTTATTCAGATATTGAGGCATTTTTGTTTTGGAAAATTATCTCTTTAAAGTAAAATATTTAAAAATTTAAAAAAATACTCAATATTTTAAAATATTTTATAGGCATATTATATGGTTTTGAAAACTATTATGATTCGAGATCTCAAAAACTGGTTTCCTACAAAAACTCTAATATCTCGAAAACTAAGCAAAATATTTAATATTTTCACTAAAACAATAACACTGTGCTAGACAGAAAAATCATTTTGAAAGTGACCTAGTGTAGGTTGTTAGTCTCGGTGAGTACATTACAAAACCGGTTTAAGAAGTTCCAATATACCCCCTAATTTTCGAGATAACGTTAAAAGTGTATTTTTTGCGACTGTCGAATTCAAACATTTATAACTCAATCATTTTTCAACCGATTTTGAATTTTTAAACGGTTTTTTTAAACGTCTTTCCAAATATATATACTTTTCCTATATTATTAATATAACAGTAATGGTTAAACCAAAAACAGAAAACATAATTTAAGCAATTTAAGTATCTCCTTGTTCAGATAAAGTACCATAACTTTGTCAATTTTCTACCGATTTTTACAAGTGATGTCTCATTTTAATCAGAAAAACATCACTTTAAGAATATTGTTGCCTTGAAAGAAGATTCGAAAAAAAGCCTCGTAGAAGTTTAAAAAGTTAAAAAAAAAACTAAAATTTTAGTTGTTATGAAGAAAATCTCTACATATTTATATTAATAATGTAGGAAAAGTATATATATTTGAAAAGACGAGATAAGTTTTTTTCAAACCCGTTTGAAAAATCGGTTGAAAAATGATTGAGCTATAAATGTTTGAATTCGACAGTTGCAAAAAATACACTTTTACCGTTATCTCGAAAATGTGGGGGTATATTGGAACTTCCAAAACCGGTTTCGTAATGTACTCACCGAGACTAACAACCTACACTAGGTCACTTTCAAAGTTATTGCAATTTTTTTTTTTTTGTAGCAGAGTGTAATTAGTGTAACTAATTTGTTAGTCCATATTAAACTATTATTTCACTCAGGGAACTTCTGCTTTCAAAATATGTAGTTGTTTGGGTTGTAATACAGTTCAAATAAAATTTTTAGTTCATTTGTAGTTCATTTAAAAAATCAACTCACATCAAATGACTGTTTTATGATTTTACATTAATTTTTTACAGTTGTTTTTTGTTATTTAAAAAAATAAAAAAAAATAAATGTTTGTTTTTTTTTTACTACCATGTGGTTCATTTTTACTACAATTGTTAGTCATTTTGTGAACATTAAAAAATATATGACAATGTTAGTTGAATTTAATGAAATGTAAGTCGTCCTTTGTTTAAATGAAATTTCATTTGTTTTTGACTACAATTGCTGTTGTCTTTACCAACATAATTTCCTAAGTGTTAGATTAAATTTAAATGATTTTATGTTAGAAAGTGTTTTGCAACCGTCAGATAATGACAATCGTAATTAATTTTTAATTAATTACTGTAGAATTTTATTTTAGTTAGTCTCTTTACAGGAAGAAGAAGAAGAAAACAATTTTATTGAAAAATTTTACGGACACAAGGGATACACCAGACTGCCGCAGTTTCGTTCCCCTCCTGGGACTCGTCAGTGGTTAATTTATGTGGCAATTGAACAAAGTATTTTATATTGTTAATTTGCTCTATATGAAAAACTTTTTTTAATTTTTTGGTGTCGTACTGGGATTCAAACCCACTGCCTTAGCATCAAGCTATGCATCGTAATATCGCCTCTTAACGAGTTGAGCCACGGTCGACACAGCGTTGACTGCGACTAAATTGGAGTTTGGTCACACTACATACACACAAGTATTGTTTCGATCACAAGAGACAGAATTAACTAATACCAATGCACAATTATTTCTCAACTAGAATGCTTCTTCTTCTTAATCCTATCTCTCTTTCACAAGTAATTTTATCACGTTACAATAGTTTGGATACCAAGTGTTGGTTAGAGATTCAGTCGCCGTTAAGCAAGTTTCTTCAAATTTAATGTTAGAAATTGTTTTGCAACCGTCAGATAATGACAATCGTAATTCATTTTTAATTAATTACTATAGAATTTTATTTTTTTATTTAAAGCCTTTAACAGACTTTTTCATTACTGACATATTATTTTGAGTTTAACTTAAGTGTGCGTTATAAAAAGTATTGTTTGTATGTATAAGTTTGGGTACGTGTGCTTGTATGTATTATTTTTGTTGTATTTGACAGTTTGTTTAATTTAAATTAAAATCCTTTATACTCAGTTTTTTTTTTTATTATTCTGTATCACTTTTTTTTATCGATGGCAACGATAAAATTTGAATTTTATATATTAAAATACATAGTAGTATATTTTTTATACAAATTATTAATATTCGCACTTCTCAATTTAATTTAATTTTTTTTTTATTAATATTATTAAATATGTATATTTATTGTTTTAACACTTTTGATAAAAAAAAAAAAACAGAAAATGAAATAAAATTTTATTAATTTGATATAAAAAATGCAAGAATATTTAAACAAAAAAAAACAATTCATAAAACAAACATAAACATTATTTTAAATAAATTAATTATATATACTTATAATTGAATATTTTGTTAAAATATACACATTTAAAGAATATTTATATTCTAGAATTTGCATAACAAAGGGATATTGTTTAATAATTGTATATAAAATAAGGACTGTATTCACAAACGTTAAATACAATTAAAAGAGCTTTATTTAAAAAAAAAACTCCCATACAAAAATTGTATAATACAACTTCTTTAGCAGGCGTTAAGGCCAAAGTTTTTCAAACATTATTTTTTGTAACGGGTAAAACCAATGTCCACCCTTTTCAGTTATTTCTATCCTTAATATAAACTTTTTTACTAATCTAGTGATAGTGGTTGAACACAATACGGTTAATTCATAATAAAGCTTTTATTCTATACAGCTTTTATCGTACACAACAACCGTTTGTTAAAAATAACTCAACGAAAGAAAATGAACCAACTTATGAGAAATATCGAATGTTTTAATATAAATTTTCCTCCCTTCATTATCGTACTTAACTCAAAGTATTTGTCTGTAAAAAAAAAACCTAAAGAAAAACACCTTTTCAAAATGTAATGGCTTTTCTTAATAGAAAAATTTACATTTTAAGACAAAAATCTTCAAATTTTTTTATAGATACACACAGAGAAAAATTTAGCTATTTTCCAACTGAATTTCGGTTACTACACTGATAATAATCCATGCATAATAATACCAATAAATGTCAAAATACAAAATAACGATATTTTATGTAAAATAAACCAATATTTGTTAATTTTACGAAAGTTTTTGTTGTTTTGACATTATTTTAGTATTTTTACCATGGATTATGATGAGTGTTTGGTTATTACGATTTTCAGTTGGTTAGTTAAACTTAACATTAGTTTTCACAACAAAGTTCGGTTAATTCAACTGAATTTAAGTTGCAATGCTTCAACTTAAATTCACAGTATGCAAGAATGCATACTGTGAAGCATTAATGTTGTTAACATACAAAAAAGTGCTTCTTATTGCATGAACTTATTGCTTTTACGGGCACATGAAAGAAGCGCTTTTCACCTGCTTAAAAGAGACATATCAAGTGGGACATCGCGAACAAAAATCATGCCTTCTGGATTTGCTTTGGAAGCGCTTAGTAACTAAATAATGCCTTCCGGAACCACTTCTGGGTAAGCACTATTTTTTGCTGGGATGGTATATTTCATTTTACCCTGAAAAAAATTTTATTATTATTAAATTTATTTTATTCTATTAAAATTTGTAATATTTGTCGATAAAAAAAAGAAACCATATATTGTTACTCGAGACTGAAAACTTCTTGTTCATAATTGCCCAGGTAAAACTTGCCAACCGTACCAAAAAATTGCTACTGACAAACCACAGCATTTTTGTAAATCCCACTGTGTTAAAAATTACCTAAGGTAAAACTAATAATGTACTACACTTAAAAAAATAAGTTGGTAGAACAGTTAGTAAAACGTCTTTTTCATCAGGTATACTATTTTTCAGCAAATTTTTTGCTAAAAGTTTTATTTTATAATGAAAATGAGAATAATTCAAGTTCGAGGTCATACTCTATATTTATTTAATAGGATATTGTTCTAACAAATAATCTATAGAGTTTTTTGTTTTCAAATTTATTAATTAACCACTTTCAGGAATGTGTTGATAGATCTATTTCGGGAATTTTCTAGGTTCCCTACATTAAAAAACGTTTTGAAAGAAGTGACAATCCCATGCAAACATCAAACATTCATATAACCTAGTTTTCCCACTAAATGAGAGCTAATATAAACTTTAACTTCGAGCTCATATATTAGTTCTCATTTAGTGGGAAAACTAGAATATATGAATGTTTGATGTCTGCATGGAATTGGCACTTCTTTCAAAACGTGTTCTGATGATGGGAACCTAGAAAATTCCCGAAATATATCTATTAATACATTCCTGAAAGTAGTCAATTTATAAATTTGGTAACAAAAACTCTATGGATTATTGTTAGGACAATATCCTAATAAAGAAATATAGAGAATGGCTTCGAACTTGAATAATTTTCATTTTCATTACTTAATTAAAGGTAGAAAAACATAATTTTTATTTTTGATAAAAATTATTTCAAACTTGTTTTATTTTTTTAATAAAAATATACTGAATAAAATGAATGTAAAATCATAATACACTAATTTGATGTGGTTGGGTTTTTAAATGAACTACAATTGTAGTCAAAACTGAAATTTATTCTACAAATGACTGTCTTTTCACTTAAAAATAAATAAACTGTATTACAACTCAAACAACTACAAATATTTACAGCAGAAGTTCCCTGAGTGCATCTTTAAATTTTAAATTTTTAAATATATGATCAACACCATTATAAATTCTAACGGTTTTATAACGGTGTTGGGCATATATTTTAAAATCGAACCGGAAAAATAGCAGACTAAAAATTTTAAAATTTGAATATGGATACACTTTATGGCATCCATGCTTTAAAACGTTCTTATCTGGTTTGGCTTCGGCATGATAAACCACCCAGCCAGAAATTGCCAATGGTCTGAAAAATCAAGCACTGGCAGAGCACTATTTGCCAATGATCCAACAAATAAAGTGCTGGCAAAGCACTGATTTACAACGCTCTGCCAACGTTAGTAAAAGTGCTTTGCCAGTGCTTAATTAACAAAATTTTCAACAGTAAAAATAATAAAAGCACTGGCACAGCTCTGGCTTAGAACGCTCTGCCAACGTTCGTAAAAAGTGCTTTGCCAGTACTTGATTTACAAAATTTGCAACCGTAAAAATAAAAAAGCACTGGCACAGTACTGACTCAACATTGCAAAAAGTGCATTGCCAGTACTTATTTACAAAATTTACAACCGTTAACTTAATAAAAACAGTGCCACATCCCTTGTTCACAACAAGAGTGGAAAAATTCAAAACTAAATTGCAATTTATGATTTGAAGTTAAGAATATTAAGGTCTCGTATTATAGTCAGCACAAAGTATAGTTTTTGTACTAAAATTTTACTTAAGAAATTTATTTTCAAATTTCTTTCTTTAGTAAAATTGTAGTAAAACTTATCACAAAAATAGTTTTATAAAAAAAATATTCAGTTATTTTGTAATTAACTTAGTTGAAGCAAGCCTATTGTTATTTCTGTTCAAATTACCAAAATCATTCATTAAGAAATAATATCTTGTCCTCCCTCTTAAGTTCATTGTGTGTGATAGTTTTTTTTTGTGTTGATTTTTATTAGTTTTTTTTTAGTGTGCTTGTCCCTGGGCTGAAGTGGTGGGTTGGAATCCGACCTGGGATGTATGCCAACGCAGGCTAGCTGGCAACACCACAACAGTGCCGTTGGGGACACGTTACAGTATGAAGTGAATTACTAAGTAGGACTTTATAGGTCGTTTTTGGTTTTGGTACTGGCAAAGCGCTTATTGCCAGTGCTTTGCCAACGTTTAAAAAAAAACGGCCAAGCCCTGCCCGGTGTTAACATTTTGGGGTTGGCAAAGCACTTATTATATTATTAAAAAAGCACTTTATTGGTTGTTCTACCAATGCTTTGCCAACGTTTTAAAATTATTGTTTTGGTACTGACAAAGCGCTCATTGCCAGTGCTTTGCCAACGTTTTAAAAAAGGAACGGCCAAGCCCTGCTCGGTGCTATCATAGCACTTAAATCTTCAGATATCCAACGCTCTGCCAACGCTCATACCACCGTTTAAAGCACTGGGCCAATGCTTTGCCGTTCGTATTTTTCTGGCTGGGCAATAACTTTACTTTAAAACTGAAACGGTGGCCAACCTTCAAAAAATTCGATAAGCAAAATAATTCGGTTGCAACTATAAAACTGTTTTCTATGTGTATAGTAAAAAGCTTTTTGTGTCCGGTCTTGCCCGGGACTCAAATACTTTTCAACAACTTATATTATAAACAAATGTATGTTAGGTGTTATAATATTTTTAAAAGGATCCTGATTTAACAAAAATTACAGAATTTCATTGTTCATTAAGAAACATTTTATGCCGTAATATAAATCAACCTTTCAATACAATTATTAACAATTATTCTATTTGGTTACCTACAAATACAATAAAAAACTTTTAAAAGTTCATTAGATGTTCATATTTGTTTCTAATTAATAACGTTTTCTTAAACACTTTATAAAAATCATAAAAGAAAATCATATATAACAAAATTGCATATTAAGCACAAAATGTCAACATAAACTCCCATGAGTATTTTTAGCATTTAACCGTCATAGGTACTAAAGTGTAATAATATAATATGATGATTATGAATAAAAAAAAATACATTCAAACTTAGTTGTTTTAAGAATACAAACAAGCAATTGAAAACAAAATTTTGTTAAACAAGGATATAGGGAAAAAGTATTTCAGAATCAACAAATAAAACACACTGGCAAAAGGGAATGATCCCGACGATTTTAAAAGAAATTTGATGAGCCCTAATTTTTCTTTGCGTGAAGATTGAACGGAATTCCTCTGAAAATTTTTTGATTCTTACCACGAATTCCTTTTCATAATCATATTTAAGTAATAAAAGACAAAAAAAGTATAAGTAATAAAAGTAAAGTAATAATAATAAAGTAAAATATAAAAGTAAAAGTAATAAAGTCTTAAGTACAATTTTTCAAAATTATTAAAAATAATCTTCTTATTTTAAAAAAAAATTTTATTAAAATTAAAAATTAAAATTAAAAAAAAAAAAATCTTCTAATTTAAAAAAAAAACACTTTTCTTAAAATTAAAAATGTAGCTCTTGTATACTTCACCGGCACAGAAAAGAAGATTCATAATTTCCAAATTATTATTACTAAAATAGGAAGGGGTGGGTGTAATAAAAGGTCAAACACATAATAATGCTTACACACACACATACTTATGAATATTTTCACACTTAGAGACAAAAAATATCTTTTTATGCTTTATAAGCATAAGAAACATTTAAAATAATATAAATTTTTTGGTAAATTACGAATTTTAAAAAAGGGGGAATATAACAAGCAGCTTAAAATTATGGTAACACTTACTTTTGGCATACAATTATGACATACCAACCAGACGTGGGCGGCGTCAATTAAAGGGTGTCCCAAGAAGAACGCAATTTTTAAATCTGGCAACATTCGAAGTGTCATTGTTTGACATTTGAACAATTGTTATTGTATGCTAGTAGAAGGTACGAGGTTAGTAAAAATGGAGCGCTACACGAATGAACAACGCATTCTCATTGTGAAATTGTTTTACCAAAATGGTGAAAGTTTTGCGGCTACAGTTCGCAAACTGCGATCAATTTGGGGTCACAATAATGATCCAAAAGAGTCAACTGTAAAGAGATTAATGGATAAATTTGCCGAAACTGGGTCTGTTAGTGATGTAAAGACAACAAAGCGCCATCGGCCAGGTCGATCGACCGAAAATGTCGCAGCTGTACGTGATTGGACCTTTTTTTATGAATATGAGACAGGTCAAGCGCAAACAGTCAATGGTGTTCGGTATCGTGAAATGATAACCAGTTTTTTCTTGCCTAGAATTGAAGAAATGAATGTGGAGGGCATGTGGTTCCAACAAGACGGCACCACATGTCATACAGCAAGAGAAACAATTCAATTATTGCATCAGTCATTTCCCGGTCGTGTTATTTCGCGTTTTCGAGATCAGAATTGGCCGCCTTGATCGTGCGATTTAACACCATTAGATTTTTTTCATTGGAATTTTTTGAAGTCGATGGTTTACGCGAATAAGCCGACGACGACTCAAGCCTTAAAAGAGGAAATTGGACGCTGCATTTATGAAATACCGCAGCGTTCATGGAAAACGGTCATGCATTACATAACCTCATTCTGTCTACTTTAAGATATAATAAAGTTTCACGATTTTTTTTTAAATATCTGTGTTTTATTTAAAATTTAAAAATTGCGCTCTTCTTGGGACACCCTTTAAAATTTCACAATCATTCACTAGTGATATATATAATTATCGCTAATAATTTCAGACCTACGCTCACATTTGTAGGATTAAACGCTTCCTCAGAAAATTTGTAAAGTTTTTAATACCAAACATGGGCATCAGTAACAACATCTGGGTATTTTCACACTTGTAGGCTTAAACGCTTTTTTAGAAAATTTGTAAAATTTTTAATACCAAACATGGGCATTAGTAACAACATCTGGGTATTTAATTACAGGGCAATTACTCAATTACACCCAATTACATGTAATTAGACGTACAAATGTAATTGACCTGTAATTAAATACACAAATAGTGGTATTATGTCCCATGTCTGGTATTGACAAAATTTTAAATTTTACAAGCTAGCATTTAAGCCAACAAGTGTGAGCGTAGGTCTGAAATTATTAGTTATATGACAAATTTCACCAGTGAATGATTGTGAAATGTAATTGACGACGACCATGTCTAATACCAACTTATTAGGGTTTATTTAGGGGACTCTTAACCATTTTAGGAGACCTCTAATTTCAAATTTTATTAATTTGAATATATTCGAGACATGCTAGAAATTTGAAGAAATATATTTTTCTATGGAGAATTTTAAAAAAATTATTATTTTATAAAATTCAGAACTATTTCAGAATATTTTTTCTGAAACTTTATTTATCCTAAATTCGGCCAAAATTTAAAAGAAAAAAATGTTTATAAAAAGTTTAGATATTTGGCAAAAGTGCACTTTAGCAGGCACACGTCAAGAAAAATGACCACCATATCCACCCCCGGGTCTAAAAAAACGGAAACGCGTATATATACGGGGCTTTAATAAAGTTTACAATTTTCGCCCCCACAAACGGTCCAAAATTTAATGAAATGGCTTTAGTTTGGGCCACATTTAATGGATCTAGAAAACTGGTCCATTTCTATAATCGTTAGGAAGTTTAATTCCATTTGAGTACCCACAATTTTATGTAAATACGCGTTTCCGTTTTATGGTGCCTATGGGACCCCGGAGGCACTAGTTTTTAATTTCGTTTTTTTCTTGTTTTATTCCAGAGAGGATCGTGTATTTTGTGTTTTTAATTTCAGTGTGCCCGCTAAAGTGCATTTTAGCCAGATATTTGTATATCCATGAAATATATCCATAAAATTTTTTTTAATCGGGTACTGCTAAAATTTAAAAAAGTCCACCCTCCATTGTAAAATCGCTGGAATTGCTAAAATTAAAGAAAACACCATGTAAAAAAATATTTTGTCAATGTTCGTATTATACATGATTATATCCAAAAAAAATGAGAACATCTAATTTTAACACATTAGGTCTAATCTGATACAATTAGATCAAATTTGATTAAATTAGATATAGTTTCATATAATTGTACCCGAATTTTATCCTCAACCAAGTTTATAAAATTATATATAATGTTATACAATTATATGCAATAAGGTACAAATCTATACAAATATATGCAATAACATATGTCATAAATGTTTTAAATATTGCACGATATGTAGTGCAATATAAACAAGATATAGTTATATATTTGAGATATGATTTTATATGAATATATATTTTGCAATATATCATTATAAATAACTGTATAAAGTAATTTATAATGATATATAATAATATATTTATATATAATATAAGAATATATATAACAATATAGTTATATATATCAAAACTTTCTTACTTGGGTCGCCAGAAGTTAAAATATTTCTAAAATTTAAAAAAAAAATAAAAATCACTAAATTTAAAAAACCCTAAATTTGAAAAAGCTATAATAAAAAAAATCTAGAATTTAAAAAGAAGTCATAAAAAAATGAGCAAAAATCGGTCATATATAATTGAAGGGCTTATTGTAAAAACTTGATAAGCCACATTTTATTTCTAGTTTGTTTTTGCATATTAAAGTTCAAAAAGATGCAAAAAATATTTTCTTGTAGCACGTTTATACTCTAGGTACTTGCAAGAAGTGTTTAAATAAGACTAATATCAAGTATTAATTAATGGATGTGTAGAAAACAGCGAAAATCCATAAAACAATAAATGTGGCTTATCAAGTTTTTACAATAAGCCCTTCAATTGTATTATACCGATTTTAATGTCATTTGCACAGATTGCTTCCGAAAAAGTTCATATCTTCAAAAATAAAAAACGACCAAATTTAAATAATCGCTATGAAACCACGAAATGGATAACCCTTTATTTTAAAAAAATTGCCAAATGGAAAAATTAAAAATATCATTACACTGAGAGAATTATCTACATGATATCAATGAATTTTTGCATTACATATATGAATTGTCACTGGCACACGTCCATTAAAACTTTTCATTAAATTAAAGCAGTTTTTCATAAAATTTAATGAAAAATTTTATATTATTTATTAAAAATTTCATACAACTAATGAAAAAACTTAATAAAAAAGAATTCCATTTCACTCACATTTGTGAAGAAAACTTTAGTTTATTTTTGGTATAAAGTGTTTAATTTTGAACAGATTCTGAAAAATCGAAAGACATTTGGTATAAAATCATTTTAGAGGTCTTTTCGCCATTTTAGTTATAACTTTTGAACTGCTCTACCGATATGGCTTATTTTCAATACCAAACTTGTTAGATAAATGATAAATATTTGTTTATTGAAGACGACATTTTGATTTCAATGGACAGATATGTCAAAATCTTTCAAATGACTTTGTTATAAATAATATACCTCTCGCATAAGTTGTTCCCTATTATAAAACTAGCTAACTGCATGCATAAAATGTGTTAACAAGAAAATAATTAAAATTTTCGGTGAAAATTTTCTTACGATAAGTAAAATACTTATAATAGAGCATAAAACTGGTCATGTTTTTCACTTTCCATCATATAATTAAATACTTTGAAGTATTAAGGGGAAGAAAACATTTAAAAACAACCACGTGTGCACGCGACTAAAATTTGAAAATAGTTTTTTTTTGAAATTAGCTATGAATGAATTACATGATGTTCAACCGGTAAAATAGCATAAAGTGCACTTCAACAATACACTTTAGAAATCTTCCGAGCATTTTTGTTGTTGTTGTATACAAATTTCTAAATATTTCTGGTACGACAACACTTTATTACCAAAAACATGCGCTGTTAAAGGCAACATTATCATCAGCAGCAGGCCTGCGACTTTCATTGACTAAAAAAATCGTATATTTACAAAAATATAGCAATGTTTTTTTTTTTTATTTATTTATTTATTTATTTATTTCTTTTATAATTCATAACATTAATGTTGCCTCAGCGCCTTAAAGGCATTGTAGAGGTGAGTTGGCGTTAGATATTACATATAGTTACTAATCAAAAAAAGATATAAAAAGTATATAAAAAAAAAATAATTATAAATTTAATTTATTTTAATTTGTACAAGTGAGATCATTACATACTTATAAAAGTTTATCAATATGTTGCAATAAATGATTCTTTAACATTGTTTTCAATACTGAAAGCCTATTTAAATTCTTTATATTCGGTGGCAAATTGTTAAACTCACGACTACCCATATATTCGTTACGCTGTTTGGTTGTTTCCAACCTACATCAGGCTACCGTTAGTCCTTGTGCTAATTGAATATTGATTGGTGCGAAAAAGTATTGTGTGATGTTCAATATTGTGGATGGACTTATAAACATATAGCACCAATTGCATTTTATAAGTTCCATAAATTGGTAATACGGTTTGGAATATATCTTTATATAATGAAATGGTTGGATGTCTGACAGGATGATTTGACACTAATTTTAAAGCCTTGTTTTGCAGGCGCTGAAGTGATTTGAATTCAGTGCTCTTTTTGTAGGCATACAAAATAGCTAAATAATTAAAATTGCTTTGAATTAAGGCATTGTATAATAAAAACTTGGTATTTCTATCAAATTTGTTTTTAAACTTGTATAATATACCAACGGCTTGTGAAGTTTTGCCTTTAATATATTGGATATGGTCACTCCAAGCAAGGTTGCTTTGCAAGTGTATACCCAAATACTTCACTGTATGAACTTCCGTTACTTCACTTCCATCAACAAATACACTGAAATTATTATTGTGCAGATTATGCGGCTTAAATCTTATTAATTGAGTTTTACTTGCATTTAAGATCAGTTTATTTATTCTTGCAAATTCTGATAATAGGGACGCATCACGTTCCATATATGCTCTGACAGCAGTCTCATGTTTGTATGGGTAGGAACTACATATATCATCAGCATAAATGAAAATTTTCCCAGATAAACCCAAATTTTTAATATCATTTAGATAAATTGTAAACATGAGAGGCCCCAAAACACTGCCTTGGGGAACTCCGCATTCGACATCACCAAAAGAACTTCTATGATTATTTATTTGCACAAACTGCTTTCTGCTTGAGAGATAACTTTTTAAAAGATACAGTGCATTACCACGAACACCATAGTACTCCAGTTTTTGAATTAAAATATCATGATCAATAAGATCGAACGCTTTCGAAAAATCATAGAAAATTCCAGCTACGCCACTGCTTCCTTCATCAAGACCTTTACAAATAAAGTTTACAACATTTACGACTGCTTCCTCAGTTCCACAGCCTTCTCTAAATCCATACGGAAAATCATTTAATAAATTGTGTTTTTTCATATAAATTGAAATTTGATTATATAAAATTCGTTCAAAAATATTAGCAATGATCGATTAAAACAGCAATTGGTCTGAACTTATCAGCGGTGCTAGCATTCTTCTCTTTTGGTATTGGTACAACTTTGTGTATTTTTAAAACATCCGGATATATACTACTGCTTATTATGGTGTTAAAAAGGTTTGATATGTAAGGAGTTAACTCATTTGAACATTAGCAACTTCGTTGATATATTATCATGACCCTAAGAGTTCGGGCGATAAATTTGAAATAATACTTTTTACTTCTTCATATGTCGTACCTTCAAAAGTAAGTCGATCATTATGTAAAGTCATAGTTCTAAAAAAATTAAAAGAATCTGTTGAAGTGTGCTGAATTTGAACCCTAAGATGTGCTATCGATTGCAAAAAATGTCTATTTAGAAATTCCGCTTAAACATATTTGCTAGGATTTCGATCTGGCTAACTATCTCATCAGAACCCGAAGTTTTAGAAAAGCTAGAGCCTCCAGAACAGGCAGAGCTTTAACAGAAAACCTATTAATCATAAATTTTGCTCCAGTCTTGTCTTCTTACTAATCAAACACTTGGCTAGGAATTTTCCAGGGACCGTAATCATTATGAGTTTTATAATAAAAATTACACAATAATGATTATGTTATGAGTTTTAAGGATTTTCTTCAATGGTAATGATTATTTTTGAGTAATAATAAAAAAATCCGCAATAATCATTATTTTTGAGCAAAAAAAATAAAACTCAAAATAATCATTATTTATGATTTTTATTTTTTTCGCTCAAAATAAAACTCACTTTCATGTAGGTGTAAATATATATACATATTAGGGTGGGTCGATTAGTAAGGAAGAAAAAAAATCTTAATGGGCTCTTCGCGTTTCTGATTCTTGGGATTGTAATGAGCAAAAAAGTCCACTAGACCATACGTCTACGGTGAAAATCGAGCTTCCAGATTTTGACTTTACGGCAAAAAAGCCCTATTTTGAAATTAATAATTAACTCCTTAAACCCCACCCACAAATATGATTGATGCATTAATCTGCTAGAAAATCTTCCAAAGAAGAGATTGATACCATAATCTTGGATAAGCTCCTCCTCCTTCCTGAGATATATCCATCCCACACATTGTTACTTTCACAAAATACGGCAAAAAAAACCCTAATTTGAAATTAAAAATTAACCCCTTAAACCTCACCCACAAATATGATTGATGCATTATTCTGCTAGAGAATCTTCCAAAGAAGAGATTGATACCAAAATCTTCGATAAGCTCCTCCTACTTCCTGAGATATGTCCATCCCACACATTGAAAGTGAGTTTTATTTAGAGCGAAAAAAATAAAAATCGTAAATAATGATTATTTTTGAGTTTTATTTTTTTTTGCTCAAAAATAATGATTATGGCTGATTTTTTTTATTATTACTTAAAAATAATCATTACCATTGAAGAAAACTTTAAAAATCAAAAATTTAAAAATCATGACGGATATGCAAAGATTGTCAAAAAATAATAATAATGGTGCAATATTTTTTTTTATGTCTCTTCTAAGTGACTGATTTTTTGATTCAAAAAAACGAGCAATAATCATTATCTACGGTCCCTGGAATTTTCCTTACAAGCATCATGACGTTACTAAACTTTGAAGACCAAAAAAGTTCTATTTATATAAAAAAATTTAGTTTTTACTCTGGCTCAAGTAATATTTTTTACAATTTTATTTATACAAGTTTGATATAATTTTTATTAAAATTTTTTTTTTTTGTTTTCGACCTTTAATTTTATTTATATTATTTATTTATAGATACATCGATTTTATTTTAATGTTATTTTTAATTTACAACGAGCTCTTGACCTCCTTTCAACCACCAAATGTATAAAAGCTAGCTTTGAGATAGAAAAAGTCTGTCTGGTCAGAATCTGGTCATCCATTTTGTGAAAAAGACATTTTGTGGCTTTGACAGAATCTTCCAAAAACTAAAAATTGTGATGCGAATGTCAAACCATATATAGGTGTTTTGAGCAGGGTGGATTTGTCCAACATACCAAGTATTTTAAGAGATTTTGTTTGTTGAAAATATGCACTAAAAATCATAAAAATATGTATTAAGAATAAAAATAAGATTAAGATTTGTGGATTTTTAAAAATAGATTTTTCGCGTTAATTTTAAAATTAAGTTCAATTTATTAAATTTTCAGTAAATCATAATACTAATTTTTACAAAATTTTATAAAAATGACAAAATATGCATTAGAATATGCTTTTATAGCAAAATATGCTAAAAAAAAATTAACAACAAATCAATGCCATTTTGTTGCATATTGTTTGATTCGAAAAAGTATTTGGTCTAAATCGATTTAGGGCTGCTGATTACAAACATTCATTTGCATAAAAGTCGCTGCCCTGATCATCAGTATCGTCATTTTCTTGTTCTTCAATGGTCTGGGCTTATTATCGTCATGCAATATGTTAACAAATTTTCTTAAAACCAAATTTGTTGCCATTTGGCGGTTTTCTTTACTTTTTACTTCTGTGTGTGTGGAAGTGTTGTTGTACAAATTACACCTTCAAATATATAATATTTGAGAATTTTGATTGTGGTGTTTCTGTTTCTGCTTATTTTGCTTATTTTTGCTATTTTGTCGATTACAATGTTTTGTTACCATCAGCCTCAAGTTTTAACTTGTTTTTAGTTTTTGACTTCAAATTCATAACAGTCTTGATTGTTTAGTTCTAGCGTTTGGATGTGTTGAAAAATTTTCTTACATTTCGGTGTTTTGCGTGAAAAATTTTAAATTTTTATAAAGTTTTGAAATAAAGTGTTGATTTTCTTTAAAAAGTAATGCTACTATTTATACGTTTTATACTATTTATACAAGTGATCAGTAAATCCATAGCAACAATATCGGAATTGAATAATTGTAAGTGATTAAAAATTAAGACTTTTTGTCAAATCTTTAGATTTTTTAATTTTATATTTTAAATAAATTGTGTAAAAATAAAAAAAAATATATTTTAACCGCATTAGCAAATTTTAACGATTTTTTGTTATATTAAAATTTTGTAAAATTAATTGAAATTAAGATTTTAGTGACTTTTTGTCCATCTTTAGCGATTTCTGGTTAAAATCAGTTTTTTTATTTTATATTTTGAATAAATTGTGTAAAAAGAAAAAAAAAAATAATAATTTTTTAACCGCATTTGCAAATGTTAACGATTTTTTATTTTTTTTAAATTTTGTAAAAATAAATATTTTCAATTTAAGCTATTTTAAAATTTCATTCATTCTAAAAATTTAAGCAATATTTCCCTATTTTATAAATATTCATTCCTCCATCTTTCAAGCGATTTTCTAGTATTGTCGACTTCTACAGATTCAAGCGACTTTTAAACTTTTTTTTGTAATTTTTTTTGATGTTAATAAATAATCTACTTATTATTTTTTTACTTTATTTTGACGAATTTTCCAAATACAAAAAAAATTTTCTCCATTTGACATTTATACAATTTTAGCGAATTAAATTAAAAAAAAATGCCTAAAATATATATTTTAATTTTCCAAAATGTTTGCTTTTAACGATTCGTTGCGATTTTCTTCCTCTCCAAATTTTGTTCCTCTCCATTTTTACGATTTACTCAATATTAACGCTCCTTTCTAATTATTTGTATATTTGTTTTTCAGAAATTTTTGGCTTTTTTTCATTCTGGCGAAATTTTTTTTTTAGATTTTTTGATCTCTTTCTAATTCAACATTTTTTTATTTAATTTTTTTTTTTTTTTTTTTTTTTTTTTTTTTAAAGAGAAGCAGCACTCAGGAAATTCTTCCTATAAATTAATGTGTTGCTTTCTTTGGAAAGGGGATAGTGGAGAGATGAAAGGTGGTGAAAGATGAAGGGGTTCAAACATGACAACACTGTAATTGCGCGAGATGATAAGTCTTAGGTGCTATGGGAATCGAACCCGAGACCATCCGTGTAACAGTCCAACGCGCTAACCATTACACCAATTTTTATGTTTAAAAAAATATGGTTTTTGCAATTTTATTTAATTAAAAAAAAAAATATTTTATCAAAAAGGTTTTAATTTTTGTATTAAAAATACAAAAAAATTCTTTTTTCAAACTTTCTATATTTTCATATGTTTAGTTAGAATATTTTCTTACTGAAGTCCAAAAATCTAATATGATATTGTCATATTAGATTTTATTTTTTGCTTTTCAAAACGTTTGATCATTTTCATGATAGACAATACAATTGTTTTATTGGCATCACACAAATCTTCAGTTGTCTGCAATAGAAAAAAACAATTGACTTTACTCAAACCGAGACATTACATACAATAGACAAAATAAACTCTATGAGAATCTTTTTGTTAGCCAATTTTTTTTGGTTTAACAATGCTTTCATTTGTAGGAGTGGGTGCAAAATTCTAGGGCGATAGGTCTATATTTCTAATTTTACGCAAAGTTTAAAACTTAAAAAATTGTTTGAAAGAAGCTCACTTTTTTTGTTTGTGGCTTTTAACTTTTGTATTAAATTTGGTAATAGCACTAGAGAGATAAATTCAACACGTACCTTAATGGTGTGCCATCACCTAGCAAATAAATACAATACATGGAAGTCGAAAATTGAAACCATTTCCTTCCGTTTTTAAATTTTTGGTGGTTTTTGTAACGGATACTGACGCTGTTAATGTTGATGTTGATGTGCCCTTAACAGATAAAGAGTACGACCGTCACAAAGTTGAAAAACATGAACGTGAATTTTGTTAAAAAAGCAGTTTTTCCCAAGGCACATTTGCTGTTTAGTTTCAAATAGGCCAGATACTGTATTACAACTCAAAGATACTGTATTACAACTCAAAAAAATACAAATATTTGCAACAGAAGTTCCCTGAATGTAGAAATATGGTTTCTGGCGTTCGTGTGCTTTTGTGTGTTTTTGTCTGTTTTGAGAGAATTTTTTGTTAACTCTCATTTTACCGACTTTTCCCAATAAGTAAGAAAGCGAACCACGAGTGGCTCAAAATGAAGGTAATATTGGTTTAGCCAAAACGGTCATCGGAGTATTTTTTTGGAAAGTTTTAGGGGTCTCTTATTACGAATCTGTACTGGTCGCTTATTGAGAACCGCTGAGTACGTATGTGCAATCAGATTTAAAATATTTAAAATGCCGAATCCAATATCGCATCGTAATGGTTAGAAAATTATTAAATTATATAAAATGATATTTTCTTTTTTTTTAAGTTTTAGAGGTCGCTGAATATGAATCAGAAATGAAATTTTAAAATTTCAAAATGGCCTATAAATTGATACTACACCGAACAATTTTCAGAAAAATTATCCGCTATAAACTTTTAGAAAAACAAATAATATAATTCGATGAAAATTGTCCACCTTATTTTTAATCTGATTTCAGATTCGTATTTAGCGACCCCTAAAACTTTCCGCCATTTTGAATTTTCAAAATCCAATTTCAGATCCGTATTTAGCTACCCCAAGAAGATTACCTTTAATAATATACAACAAAACAGATCTTATAAAAAAAAATTCGCCGTATTCGATCCGCCATTTTGAATTTTAGAAATCTAATGGCTGATTCGTAACCAGGTATCCCAAGAACTTTTAAGTAACAATTAGATTGGATCTGACATTTTTAATTTTAAAAAACTGTTGCCAGATTCGAGCTTAGCGACCCAAAAACCCCTGGGTGGCAATTTTCAAGTTGATTCCGTCACTCCTTCATATATTTTTAAGCGTCTCTGAAAGTAGTGTCTCAACTCGCGGCTTCATATTGACTAAACTATCATTAACTCCATATTGCTCCACTATAGTTTTAAAAGTAGAGATATGCTTTAAAATTTTAAGCAATTTTAAGCAACTTTAAGTTATTTTTGTGTCAAATTATATAGGAAAGTAAAGGGTCCGCCAAATAACTTTTTTTTTTTTGAACTCCTGAACCAATTGGACTTTGTATGGCGTCATACCAAGGTCTTTATGCAAAATTCGTCCCAATGATGTCTCCGAAATGTTCAATTGTTGAGAACGACGGTGAATTGATGTTGATGGCGCTTCGCGCACACTTTTTGCCACAGCAGCAATATTCTCGGGTGTACGCACTGTTTTTGGCTTTTCACGCTTTGGTTTATCGATGAGGATGCCAGTTTCTTTCACTTTTTTTCCCAAGATTACGAACATACGGACCATATTCGTTCAGCGGAAGGATAAAACTAATTATTTGTCAAATCAGACATGAGCTAAGTGATACCATTCACGAAATAAGCACTAGTTGAAAAAAAAACGTTAGATGGCGGACCATTTATAAACGAACAACACTGAGTATGACTAATAAAAATCACTCGTACGCTTAGGCTTACTTAAATTTTGGTTTCTTAAGAGCTTAACTTAGTTACACATAATTTGTTTTAATTTGGTAATTTATCCATGGATTTTTCTATTCTATATAGGACGATTTTAACAAAACTTGTCATGGTCGACAATAGACAGGTGTGGCTCTTTATCGATAACTATATAATGTAGCCTAATGGCCTCAGAGCCTTACAAGGTCAAAACAAAGTCAAAAAATTAGTTTTTTGTTTTTTTATTCTTCTTTTTTTTACTTCGTTTTCTTTAAACGATCCTTTATTTATAAATTATAATTATGATAATGTTCCCTGAAGAAGTCATACAATGTGCAGACGAAATATTGGAAATAAATAATTATAATTTATAAATAAAGGATCTTAAGCTCGTTTAAAAGAAAAAAAATTTAAATAAGGAAGATCAAAGAAAAGTTTATGTTGTTAGTTTTTATAATGTTAAAAATTCAGTTTTTAGTTTATACAAAAATTGTTATTATTTTTGGATTAGGCGCAACTTAAAGCAAAGGAGCGACAGCCCATTAATGATTTAGCTTTATATTTCTGCGATAGGGCGAGCAGTAAAGTGGCAAAGGCTGCATATCTGAAGTCTCCACGAAGTTTCGCCAAAAAAACCTTCAGCGCTTTCAGATCGGTTGACAAATGTTTAATTAAAATATAAATCTTAATAACTTAAATACAGTTAAAACTTGCTTAAGACGAACTCGGTTAAGACGAATCCTTGGTTAATACGAACTAATTTAAAAGTCCCGACGTTTTGGCAACAATTTTCATATAAAATACATCTTTTAATACGAACTCGGTTAATACGAACCCTCGGTTATTACGAACTCTTTTAAGCAGTCCCAAAAACTCGTTTTCATACAAATTACCATGTTTAGTACACTCTTTATCCGTTTTATGGGATAGACCTAGTATGAATTCCATATCCGTGGATGACTTTCTAGATATAGATGCTAATGTTTTGACGTCACATAAATTATCAGATGAAGAAATATTGGAAGTTGTTAATCCTCCCGATGTTGAAAATTTGTCAAGTGATGAAGAAGTCTAAATAGAGGAGGAAGTATCTAATGTACAAACGGTACACAATAGCTTAATAAACATAAAAAAACATATTAGAACAAAATCGTGTTCCGAAGAAGCTGACAATCATATTTTGGTAATAGAAAAACGTATAACGAATAAAATCGTTAATTCAGTTATTCAGAAAAAAAATAACAGTTTTTTTTTTTTAAATTAAGAATTTTAATTGAATTTTTAATTGTGAATGCATAAAATTCTAATTTTATCTTTTATTTATGTAAAAATCTAAATAATCTTGTTTTTGCTTTAATAAAAACATATTTTTTATCGTTAAAAAAAAAACCCCGCTTAATACGAACCTCGCTTAAGACGAACTAATTTTTTTGGTCCCTCGGAGTTCGTCTTAACCGGGTTTTACTGTATTTATCAAACTGTACTTAAATGTCTGTTGTAAACTGAATTGACTGCATAAATGCAATAAGTTTAAGTCTATTTTCCTGTTACTGTCTATTATCCTCATACCCCGAAAAATGTTATTAACGAAATTGAAAGTGTCATTCCTTGAACATTTATGTTTGCATGTCTCCAATGCAACTGTCTGCAAGTATTACAAAATCAAAACGGAAGTCTATATTGTCTACTTCCAGTCATGAACCACAACAACAAAATAACAGCAGCAGTCATCTAACCAGCCAGTCACCCAATATAAAAAAGTAGACAATTTTTTGCCAATGAAAAAATTTATTAACAAAAATTGTGACTTTGTCTAACATTTTTAAAATACCACAACACAGCCTAAATATTACAAAAAAAAATCCAATTTTTTATGTAAAACATATTGGTTTTTTTTTTAACATTGCAGACATATTTACTTTATACACTTTTTTTTCTTAATAAATGATTCATGTTTATAGGCAATCAAGTGATATAGTTTTTTTTTTGTATTTTATAAATTTTTTAACAATCATGCTACCACCTTAAAAATTGAAACGGAAGTTCAAAAACACTTGTTTCGTCTTATTATTTTTTATTTTTTGCCGACCGTTTAACAACTTCCGTTTAAAAGCCAATTTTAAAATAATAAATTGTTTTATGTGCTGTTTTTTGTGTGTTAAAATAAAAAGTTTTTATAAAGTGTTAAAAAATATTATGATTTAAAAAGAAAAACAAACTAAATTTTGTAAAATTTTATATTTTACAAACTTATTTTACATATTTCTTAAGCAGAGGACATACAAACGGCTAAAATAGGCCTTTTTTAATGTGTTTTAGATAAATCACTTTAAATATTTTAGTTTTGGTCAAATATATATACAGTATTGGCCGTAACTAAAGCACCCCCTGAGTGAATTTTTTTGAGATCATAACATTTTTCATAAAAACGATATTTTTATTGTATTGTATATTGCTTTATTTTTTTTTTGTGTTTATTATTGATAAACAAAAACTTTTTTCGTAGTTCTAAAAAAATAAGTTAAAATAAAACAAAACATTTCAGACCAGAAAATATAACGTTGAAAACTAAAGCACAACTTCATGGATATAAAAAAAAACTTAAAATTAATATTTTGTTGCAAATCCTTTGTTCTGGATGACACAGGCACAACTTCTAGGCAACGAAGATATTAAGTTGTTAATGGTGTCTTGCGATAATCCTTCCCAGGCTATTTATACGGCTTGGAATAGGTCATCCTTATTTCGGCAATTTTCTCGGTTTATTTTGGTATCAACGATCTCTCATAAGTTCTCAATAGGATTGAGATCAGGCGATTGAGTTGGCCAAGCAAGAACTTCAATCTTATTACTATGTAGCCAGGATTTACAATTTTGGGACGTTGTCCTGTTGGAACCTCCATTGAAGTTGTATCTCTTCGTCAGCATATGGAAACATAAATCCTTTAATATATCATGGTACATAAAACGATCCATAATCCCATCGATTTTATGAATTGGCCCAATTCCTTGACCAGAGAAGCAACCCCACACCATTATATTGCCTCCTCCATGTTGACAGTTGCTTTGCAATATTTAGAATTTAGTCATTCACCTTTTGGTCTGCTTACACGCCTTATTCCATCGGAACTTTTTAAGTTGAACAGCACTGTCTTCCATTTTTGGATACTCCAGTCAATGTGGGCTTTGGCAAACTCAAGTCTAGCCTTTATTTTCTTAGCTGATATGAACCATTTTTTTTCAGGTCGTCGGCTGAATAATCCAGCTTCCAAAGCTCTTCTACGGATCGTCCTATCGCCAACTCACAAACCTACACTAGTTTTTGAAATGTTCTTTTGATCATGGAGTCATCATGGCGAGATGTTTTCCGAGGACGTCCTGCAGAATGCACTGGTGATAATCGGCCAGTCTGCATAAATTTTGCAATCAGCCTTGAAATGACTGATCGGTTTATTGCATATTTTTTACCGAGTGCATGTCATTCCTCCAGTCATCAATAATTTTGATTTTAAGTTGACTACAATACTTGTTTCTTGCCATTCTGCTAATGAAATACTAAACTGTAGCAAATTCAAATTCCATACACTAAGTCTTCCTTTATTTTGATTTTTTCTGTTATTTACTATGCATTCGATCTAAGTACCGTAAATTTTAATTCCAAATATGCAGTAACAAAGAAAAATTTTAAAAAATTGTTAAGGGGTGCCATTGTTTTGTCCGTTTCGTTTTAACTAACTAATTGTTTATAAAATGATCCGTTAATAAATTTTCGTTAAATCAAAATAGACAATGTAAGTTCAGAAAATTATTAGTCTATACATCTCAAAAACATTCGTTTTTATGAACAAATATGATCTGAAAAAAGTTCACTGAGGCGGTGCTTTAATTATGGCCGATACTGTATATATATATGATTCTAATTATATTCTTTGTTTAGTTTACCATTTACTATATTTCAATATAAAAAATTTGTTATAAAGAAATGTGGGTGATACGGAATTAAAGCCATTTTCTCTAAACTATTTTGTTTACAATATATTCATGTGAACTATTAAGCCGAACCAGGCACGTAGCTAGGGGGGGGGGGGGGGGGGGCTTGGGGGCTAGAGCCCCCCCCGAAATGATTTGACAAATTTAAAAACTTAATACAATTCGTTAGAAAGTAACAATGTTATTGATAAATTTAATATGAAATATTTATTTTTGACTTGGATCAAATAGGAAATAGTTTTATATGGTTCGAATCTTAAAATTTCGTTAGAAAACATCGCCTGCAAATGGGCGTCTATCATTGTTAGAGTTGATTTTCGACAAAAGCAATAATAAAATCATTTCATAAGAGATTTCGAAGTCTTTGACTTAAAATATAATCAAAAATTGCTTGAGACAATGCAAACTAAAAATTAAATATGTCTACACAGAAAAAACTAAGATTGAGTTTTAATTAAAATATTTGTTGATTCAGCAAAAGTTTAACTGAATTCGGTCGTGTTGATGCAATTGTAGTAACAACTAAATAATTTGTATCTATTTAATAAATATTATTTTCAATTACATATAGTTTATTCACATCTATTAAGAATTTAATTGAATATTGTTTACTATTGGGAAAAATTACAAAATTTTAACAAAAATCACCAAAATTGTAAAAAAATCGCCAAAATTTAAAAAAATCGAGACCACTTGTGCCGTAAAAGTCGTTACTTTACTTATAGCACAATCTTTTTATTTAAATTTGGTTTGCTACGCACGCATCTGGTAACATAGTTTTCAGTATTTTTTTTACGATATTGAGATATCTCATATGTTTTTTTTAATTTTTTGAAACAAATTTAAGCCTCAAACTTTGATCGATATGCATAATGTGTTAACGTGGTCCAATGTGACTCAAATTTTCTCAATTTTTTTAGACTAAATGTAAACAAATTTCTATCGGCGCTCCTTGAAATGCGACATTTTAAAATCAAGCAGCTAAACCAGTCTTTATGTTATAACGATGTAGTTTTTTTTAGACATTTTAAAGGGTTTTTATTTAAAAAATTGATTAAAGACAATTTGAAAAGCGTTTGAAATTGTCCAAAATATAAATCAAAGTGAATTCGAAATACATAATTTAGTTTAAATAAGATCTAGGCGATGTCAGGTATATTTTTAAGTGTTCCAATTTTATGTTTTTTCTTTATTATTATTTCTTTCAGACTACAATCACGCTTGCTTGTAAAATTTACGATTTTTTTAATACACGACATGAAGTATAGCCCCCGATCTTAAAAAAGTCGGATATATGAAAAAGGGGAAAAAATAGTGAATAATTTGTTAAAATAATTCAAATAAGTGGCAACCGGGGTCCACGGCATAGTGTCAAAATGGTTTTCAAAATGTGTGTTTTCTCGAGCATTTTAAATAAGTCTAAATTTCCTAAACTTTAAACATATTTTCATACAAAGATGTGTTAAATTTCACCACCAATTTTAAAAATAGATACGTTTTCCATATATTTTTACTGCTTTATCACCTACCCGAATTTCATTAATTTGAAAGGGAACCCATCGGAAAAGCTTTCTTGTAAGTGTCAGGCAAATTATATAGGATATTTGCTTTTAATTTGTTTTTTGCACGGTTATAAATCTTTAATTTCCCGAGTTAAAACTTTGCATAAAATAACACATTATTTTATATACACTTATAAGGTTTTGTCTGACAGTGCATTTAACCGGACATTATTATATAAATTCATATACAAAATTAATTTCGTATAAAAATTTAATATTGCATTAAGAATACGCTAAAACTAATCCAATGAAAAATTACGTTATATTTATATACCTAGACACTGCAAAATAATATATATTTTGATATTATATCATATATAAAAAACACAATTTTATTATAAATAAAATTTCCAAATGCTATGGAATTTGTTACAAATTATAAAGTTGTAAACCTTTTGCAAGCGGCTAAAGTCTAAAGGATTAATAGATATTTCGAATTTTCATGACGTTTTAAAATCAAAAACTGGAAATTTATACCGCTATATAAAATCGTATTAAATTGTATCGCGTCATTATTCGGATGTTATTTAATTATTATGCCCATTTCTCGGATAAAACTGTATTAAAATTTCGTATGATTATATAAAGCATCATATTAATTTTAATCGGGTTATTAGAAGTTGAAACTTTTTTACTTTTTTTACATTTATCAAGTTTTAGCTACCCTAGACGTATACTAGCACATAAAATTATAAAGTAATTTTATTTTTCGCGGTTTTCAAAAAGTTTTCCGCATAATTCTTTTTTTATTTAATTAAACTAAAAATTAATATTTAGCTAAAAATTTAACGTAATTAGACAATAACGATGCATATCCAACTTAAAGTGCACAAACGTTTTCAAATTTGACGTGTTTCGCGGACTGTGATCAAGCAGATTTAAGCGTTGTTTCGCGATATAGACATCAAAATTCGCAAAATAATGAACACAATAAGTAAAAAATGAAAAATGCATTTTAAGGAAATGCACTTTATGCGATTTCTATTATTAATAATTGTCCATCACGTGTAGGTAAAAATTTAGCAAACAAAAAAAAAAAAAAAAAAGCTGTTACTCTGTGTGCAAAAAAAATATATATAATCAAAATAAAAAATCGAAAAGCCCCCCCCGAAACAAATTCCTAGCTACGTGCCTGAGCCGAACGCACTATTACTTTATTTTGGCTGTCTTGTTGAGGCTATATGCAGTCATAAAAAAAGTTAGTTCAAAAGTCTGTTAAGCGGGTTATAATTCAGTTGAACTATTTTTTTATGTTGCTTACTTTAAATCAGTTATTTAGCTGAAGTTTTTAGTTATCTTTTTCACCACAAGAACAACTTTCATCCATAATTGAAGTAATTTTTCAGCCTGATATCAACCAAATCAAATTTACAAAATTTGTCAGTTAATTCAAACCACAATTGATGTCGAAAAAATATTTTTTTGTGTCTCCGTCTACTTAAGGAAAAAAGTATTCCCTTGAAATTTTGAATGTAGGTTTCGCCTCCCGAGTAGACATCTGATGAGCTTTATGGAAACTGCATGGCTGGGGCTTTCCTGCTTGTCCATATTTGTTCAGCTAAAAAACATACATTTTCAGAATGAGTTTCTTAAGATATGGTACATTTTAAAATTTTCGCCAGGGACGAGGTAAAAGTGCAGGATTAAATGCGTAAACATAAACCTCTTAATTAACTGTCCAAATCGCTGAAATAAGGAATTTAAAATTAGGCATATAGGTTGCGGCCTCTGAGTTGACATCAAACGGGATTTTTGAGAATTCCCACTGGGACGAGAAAACAGAGGAAAATTCTCCTCTTTAACTGCCTGTCATTGACCTAGAAACTAGAAATTTAGATATATGGACCATTCTCAAAAATATTTTAAATTGGGGTTATTTCTTTTTTTTTCAATTTTATGGCTTACCAATGTTATTTTATACGATAATAATTAACAATTTAGGTACGTCAAATTCTTTGGCGTGAATCAATTTCTTCAAGTGAAGCAAAAGTTGTGGCGGTTTAAAGTTTAAAATTAAAAAAAAAACGTCGAAAAATTACATTTTTTGATTGATTTCAAAAAAAAATTCGCACAGTGTATCATTGTTTTATATTTTTTCTCTTATTTTGTGCTTTGTCAAATTCTGTGGTGTTTAAAAAAAAACTTAATTTTTTAATTAAAATTGCGGTTTAATTATTATTAATTAAAATTATAACTTGCATTAGATATTATATCATTTTGCTCATTTACTAAAAGACTGTCATAAGTTAAGTTTTTCAGTTAATGATGCAGATTTATTAGCTATATCATGTTTCATATTGTGTAAAAAACTCATATTAATATCTTGTATACTTTTCGAGTTAGAACAGAATATATTTTCTTTTTTCTAGAAAGTGCGTACAAAGAGTATATACTTTATAGAGAAACTATGCTACTTACGGGTCTCTTGATAATGAGCGAACTCGCACCCAACTCTCACTAGGAGAAAAAAAACGTGTATAAAAAAATTTAGAAAAAGTTCGAGCGATGCAGATATTGATTGAAAACTTTAAACGCGTTTTCAGCTAAATCGGGTTTTTTGAGTTATTTTAGTCTTCTAGTAAATGATCGATTTGAAGTGAAAGTGTATTTATTTCTAACTAAGTGTTGTTTTTGATATGGTTTTTTTTAAAACTAACAAAATTTTATTTGGTCCATGAAATCAATATTACTTAAAATTTTTTAATGTTCCCCAGGTTTTGTGTTAAAGCATTGACAAAACTTACAAATAATGTTTATTTTGCAGAATTTCGCGTAACAGCGTTGATGTGCCCTTGTTTTTTAACTCCCTCAAGTTTTTAAACTCCCTCATGTTTTTAAACTTTTGTTACACTTAGAATACTATGTAGGTAAACCCCACTGCAAATGTAGTTAAAAACAAATTAAATTTCACTTAAAGTAAGGACGACTTACATTTCAGTAAATTCAAATAACATTGTCATTTGTTTTTTAATGTTCAAAAAATGTACCACAAATAAACAAACATTTATTTTTTAAAAAAACAAAAAAAAACTACTGTAAAAAATGAATGTAAAATCATAAAACAGTCATTTGATGTGGTTTGTTTTTTTTAAATGAACTACAAGGTTAGTAAAAATTTAATTTGTTCTACAAATGACTGAAATTTACATTAAAAATAAAGAAAATGAATTACAACCCGAACAACTATATATTTTTAAAGCAGAAATTCACTGAGTGTACGCTTTATAAATATGTTAAGGACACATAAATGACTCAAACCTCCAACAGTGCATAATTGCAGCATTTACGAACCATTGTTTTTAAATTTTTATTTCATGAAGGGTCATCAGTGACCGGTTTAAAAAACACCAAAAATGGGTTAAAATTTTTGACTAACTACCATGTATTTATTTGTTAGGTTATGGCACTCCAATTGCGTACATGTTGAATTTATCTCTCAAGTTTTGGGATATTGACAAAATAATATAATTTTCAAAGGGTTTAAACATCCATGTATAAACACCTTTTAAAGGTTAAATTCATGAGCTGATCGTAAAATTCATGAGCTGCCAACTATGTGGCGACACTAAAAATGTTATTTTTCTTTTTTGAAATCTTCGGATTTAGCGAATATTTTTTCCGAAAAGCTTTTTTTTTGCATAATCTTTAATAATTTATAACATACAAGGGGAACAAAATTAAAAAATTCATGAAAGTTGAAAAAATATGTCAAATTTACACATTTTCACATTATTTAATATTCGATTGGAATGATTAACTAAGGAAAAATTTATTTTAATGGCAGGAATATTTTATAAATTTTGAGCCAGTAGAACTTAAGGAAAAAATATTGCTTAAAAATATGGTATTATCTATAATGAAACATTAAAAAAAATGCTCTTTTAATTTTTCTTTATAATTCCGTTGACAGATCAATATCAAACATTTTTCCTTACACATTTGAGCCTTCAATTACAATACAATTTTTGTCGCCATATTTCCCTTGGAAAAAATAAAAACCACCCACTGTCTAGACTAAAGAAATTTGAAAAGTTTTCAAAAAATTTATAATTATATAAAATCAACATAAATAAACGAAATATTTGACTATTTTTATAACAAAAGCATATTTCCTGTATACTTCATTCAATACAACACATAATAACTAAACATTACCAACAACAACAAAAAGGGAAAATTGCATCAAGAAAAATGGCATAACATTTAAACACTTATAGTTTAAACACATAGTTACAATACACTCAACAAAATAAGTTAGTAGAAATGTTAGTAAAACTTGTTGTAACTCAAGTATACTATTATTTAGAAAATTTTTTGCTAAAATTGTGTTTTCAGCTAAATTTTAGTTATACTTATACAACACTTAACTGTTTTGAACAAATGTTTTACTAATTTATTTTGCTAAAAAAAAAGTGTGGACAAAAATAGTGTAAAAATATACGCTGAATGAAGCAGATGTCGCTGCATGTCAATATGTAGTAGAGAGGCGAAAAATTATACAAAAAATTCTAATCCACCACCCACAAGAAACTCAAGGTTTGATCAGGTATGTATAGTACAAGGTGGCGCAAAAGTAATCCTCCTATCAGAAAATGCTATAAAATTTGCGATTGGCCCCTAATGTCAGTTCTGTTTTGACATTTGCGTAGTAAACACATGCGAAATACACGTTAATAAACAATGTTACGCTACACTGCTCCAGAACGCGGAATATTTTACCACCAAGAGGAAGATGATTTTTCATCAAAAATAATCATGAGTGATGAGGCCCATTTCCATCTTAGCGGGTACGTAAATAAGCAAAATTTACGCTTCTGGGGCACTGAAAATCCGCGTGTAACCCACGAAGAGCCATTACAACCGCTCAAAGTCACTGTATGGTGTGCTGTTTTCGCTGGAGGAGTCATCGGACCTTTTTTCTTCGAAGACGTCGCTGGCCAAACGGTTACTGTGAATGGTGAGCGCTACAGAGCAATGATCAACGAGTTCTTTTTGCCGCAACTTGATGAATTGCGATTGGAAAACATGTGGTTCCAACAGGACGGTGCAACGGCACACACTGCACGTGCCACAACCGATATGCTGAAGGATGCATTTCCCCGACGCCTAATCTCCCGTTTTGGCGATTTGCACTGGCCAGCAAGATCGCCTGATTTGACCGCTCCAGACTTCTTTTTGTGGGGCTTTTTTAAGTCGCGGGTTTATGTCAACAAGCCTTAGACTCTTGCAGCTCTTAAAGACAATATCCGTCAAGAATGTGAGGACCTATCGCCGGAAGTTTTGGCCAAAGTGATGGAAAATGCCATAAAAAGGGCTCAATTGACAATCAACTGTGGCGGCGGCCATTTACATGACATCATATTCTCGACTTGATGTAAAAAAAATTAAAATACCAAATAAAAATAATCCACAAGAAGAATCAAAGTTTTTCCTTTTTTTTTAAAAAAATTACAGCCAAAAACATCGGAAGGTTATTTTTGCGCCACTTTGTATATATAACTCATGTTGTTCGGGTAATCTATTAACTTTTGAAATGAAGGTTAGAAGCTTAAATTTGTCCTAATGAGGACAATAATAATAAACAATAAAAATTATTTTAACTTAAGTCGAATGAAGCGGTTTTGTGAAAATAACACAGAAACATACGTTCTGGTAGACAGACTAAAGGGAAAGACAAGATACCTAATGTAATTTTTATGTTTACTTTTTCTTATTGCAATAAAAAAATGGTTGCATATGTCATATTTTGTTATGTTTTTGTTTAGTTTCTAGAATTACTGCATTTGTCTTCCTTTAAAAGATGCCATCATTTAGACAACCATTGATTTAAGTAGTTGAAATATAAGATTTTCAGCAAATAAATTAACTAATGTATAATTTTCTACAAATTTTTTGAATTTACTAACTTTTTTATTTGTATGTCTACTAATATCCAGCAAAACTTTTATTAACTTTTAGCAAGGAATTTTTTTAATTTTTAATCCACTAAGTGTGAGCAAAATTTTCACCGTTTCTACTAATTTTATTGCTAAAAAATCAGCTCGCTAATTTTCAGTTAAAGATTTTGCTGACATTAGCAATTTTTTTGCACGCACCCCTCCTGACTAAAATTTTGCTGACTCAGTAAAATTTTTGCTAACTTTACTAACTTTTTTTTTGAGTGTACTTAAGGAACAGTAATAATAAAACAACCGGTAATTTGGGATCATATTTCAATAAAGAAGTATGAGTTTAGAACCCCAGAAAAATATTTTATAATTTGTTTATTGCATGATACACAAACCGTTTTGGGTTGGTTGGTGGATGGGGAAGAGGGGCTATTTTGGAGGTTCTAAAAAACAACAATCTAACAGGAATTTTGTGACTTAATAACAAAACAATAGTTACAAGAAAATTTTGTAGTAAAAATATTTTAAGCATTTATGCTAATAAATATTTAAGAAATTGTTTTCTCAATATTTTTGTTTACTATTTTTGTTTAGTAGACACAATTTTATTTTAAGGACCAACAAATTTTTTTTTATCTATTTATTTTTTACAATTACCAGAGTTAATTTTCTTCTCTTTTTTTTTTGTTATTAATTCAAGTGTTAATCTTTTAATTTATTAGATATTAACTTTTCCTTTTGCTGCCAGCCTATCACATATTTTTAGCTTTAATATTTCTAATGCTGAAATGTTATTTTCATTTCAATTAAATTATTAGTTAATTTGTTTTAATGTTTTGCGTTCACTTTTTATTGAGACATCTGGTTTTTCTTTAAACATTTTTTTTTTTTTTATAATACGGCAAATATTAGCGACATTTAATTTTTTAATTTTGAAAATTACCAAAACCAAACAAAATTTCGTCCTTTACTAAATCTTGCAATGTTCTTCTTTAAATAAGGCAGATTAAATAATATTTCGGTTTGTATATCTGTGTATTACAAATAAACCACAATGTTAATGAAACATCCCTGTTACATAAATTTCATGAATTTATTTTAGGTCACCATATTTTGGTTGTATGACTAATTTTCTAATTGCCTAACACTCATACGTCACAGTGTGCATCATTATAAAGTTTACTATAAATAACAATACGGATACGAACAACTTTATTTTTAAAGTTATTTGAATCATACATGGGACTAGTTAATGGAATGGACTAATGTATTGATGCTTTCATTACAATTTCATTGATATCAATTGTAACAAAATTATTTTCATTAGCATAATGAATTGAATGAATGAATGATAAAGTGTTTGTGAGCGTCATAATAATGGAAATCGTAATTAATGTTATTACAATTAATTACAAAGGATTTTTTTTAACTAGATTTTTACAGAAAGAAGAAGAAAACATTTTTATAGAAAAATTTAACGGACACAGTGGATATGCCAGACTGCCGCAGTTTCGTCCCCTCCAAGGACTCGTCAGTGGTTAAATTATGTGTAAATATAACTATCTTTACTTTTATTTAAAAAAATATTTAACCATTAAAGGCCTGGGGACAAAAAAGGCCCATGAAACTAAATTTTAATTATAATTACGAGACTGTTAAGGTTTCAAATTGATAAAAAAAAATCTGAACTTTCAATGTTCTACTAATTTTTGAAAACCAGTTCCTAAATTTAGCAGATATTTTGCTAATCACTAAATATATATATATTAGGGCGGGTCGATTTAAAAATCGCTCAACGTACAAGAAAAATCGTATTCTAGGAATCAAAATAAGAAACTAAGCCGAAGGAACCATACCTCTAAAACGAATTCTGATGTCCCGACTTTTGACCCTTAGGGTCAAATTTTGAAAAATCCCACTTTGACCCATTAGAGTGCCCCAATCGAATCCAACCCAATCGAATATAATTCATACATTCATCTGCTAGAGCGCCTTCCGGAGAAGAAATAGAGACCCTAATCTTAGAAAGACTCCTCCTACTTTCTGAAATATCTCTATCCCGAGATTTGTACATTTTGCCATAAAACACGCCTAAAAATGCGCTCTTCCAACTTAAATTTTAACCCCTTAATGGTCACCGGGAATGATGATTTATGCATTAATCTGCTAGCGCGTCTCCCGGAGAAGAAGTAGCTCCCATAATCTTTGAGAGATTCCTCCTACTTTCTGAAATATTAAAGTGTGCTTTTTCAAAATTTGGCCCTACGGGTCAAAAGTCGGGACATCAGAATTCGTTTCAGAGCTATGGTTTCTTCGCCAAAGTTTCTTATTTTGATCCCTAGAATACGAATTTCCTTGTACGTTGAGCGATTTTTTTTGCCTCCCTACAAATCGACCCGCCCTAATATATATATTAAACAAATAAGATAAAAATAATATTCATCTATTAGGAAAAAAGTGTAAAGAATTTAAAAACAAAGTCTTAGTTTACTTTTTTTAATTTTTATTCTGTGAAGTTCTTTTTGATGTACTAAACTTTAGCAAATTTTGGTGAATTTAGCTTTTTGCTGATTTCAGCAAATTAATTTTAAATTGCAGTTTACTGAAATTTTACTAAAATTTAGTAGCAGCTACTAATTTTTTTTACTAATTTCATTTTACTACAGTTCAGCAGACATGTGTTGCTAAATTTAGCAAACAAAAAAAATACCGCAAGGCCCCAAATAGTGAAATTTACCGTTTAATATATGCCCAGTGTCACGTTTAAGGGTTAAAAAGTAGGGTTAAAAATTAATTGATTTCTGTATGAAAACTTGCCTTAAATTTGCTAATGTCAGTTTTATTTGTACGCAGGGTTAAGTTAAGAAATAAGAATTTTGATATCCATATTGCCTATATAGTGGACCCAGAGTTTGAAATATAGGCGAAAAAAACTATTCGGGAAAAGTCGAATAAAAACCGAACGGCTTATAATATTGGAAAAAACACAATATAGGTATTACTATGCATTATTTTTAGCTTCATACAACTGAAATTCCTTAATAGACCCAGAGTTGCCAGATTTTTTAATTATTTAAAATATAGGGGAAAAAGGCTCTTCAGAAAAAGTCGCTTAAAAACCGAACGGTTTCGAATATTGAAAAAACTCAGACACCACCTCGATTAAATAAAATAGGTATTAATATGCATTATTTTTAGCTTAATACAACTAAAATTCCTTAATGAAATCCCAGATTTAATGTTACTCAAACCACATTTTTTTTTTTTTTGAATAACAAAAATACTTGAAAAAATACCAAATTTGCCTATAGTTACAGCCAGAAAACAGTCTCAGTTGTGGCCACCGAATTTGTTGATAATCGAATTCTGGCGTTATTCAAGTTCAAGATCATTTGTTTCGGTGACGCGAAATGAAACATGTAAGGACCTGTCAGTAGATAAAGTCTGATTTAAGTTAGCGGACAGAGAACTTTTTTGAGTAATAAATAAACATTGCACGGTTTTTTGTTTAACAGAAAACAAATGATCTTGAACTTGAATAATCTGGCTCACATCATAATTTATGATAAAAGATCGAAAAATAAACTTTTGGTTTTAATTTTTTAAAATTTAAAAGTAAAACATTTATTCTAAATAAATATTATTACGTTTCACAAATGTTATGGAAATAAAAAACTTTTTTGATTTTTGATAAATAAATAGCTTTTTATTTTAATTTACTTATCAGACAATTGACCAAATTAGCCCAAATTGAATACCTTACAAACAAATAACAAACATAATTGTGTTTGCAAGCAAACATGTTATATTAGAAACATGGGAAACAGAAAGGATTTTATTTCAAACAGGGATTTTTTCAGCGTGTGACTTTCAGTTAAGTATTGAATCGAGGCCTTCAGATTAATAGTCCACTGTCCTACTGATTGCACCACAATTACTTTTAATTTTCATTGCCTTATTTGCTATTTTAACATTTAAATATCTTATTTTATTTAAAAAAAAAAAACAACTTTTTGTATTTGTCTTTTCCGAGATTTGAAGTTCGGAGTACAAGTCAAACTCTCTACCCACTACACCACAAACACTTATAAATGTTGAGTACTAAATTTGAATTGAAATATTTTGTTAGGAAAACAAACATTGTCTCAAATTCTTTTACCAATACCAATCATTAGTTGCTTCTATAAACAATGCAATGCACAATTCGATTGGTACTACTTACTACTACTACTTACTTATTGGTGTTATCATTTCGACACTGTGCCAGTACTGTAAAATTTAAAAATCCGTAAGTTACGGACCGTAACACTACCATTACATTTAGTATCGTGTCCATGTCCATACTTAAGTCCTTATAAAAAAAAATATAGAAATGTAACACAAAACTTAAACAATGTTTGTTACATTTTAAATCAAAATCTGAAATAAGTCATTTTACGTTGCTTGGTAGGTTAAGTAATAAAGAAATCATCCCAGGCGTATGATTTATTTTTTAATTCAAAAATTGATCATACGTCATGTAGGCCGTAATAAGCTTCGATAAAACATTTTAAAAATCTCTATTGTTTTTTTTCGATATTTTCGAATTTATGATATATTCTAATTTCGGATTACATCAAATTTTGTACCTTCAGTTGACGCGTTCAAAAGTTGTACTTATTTCTAACGTATTTGTTTAAAAAAACCCCCCAACTTTGAGCAGCGATTAAACGCGAACTATAATAACGAATTTTGGAAAAACTCCACATTAATTCGGATAATAAATATATCAAGTTCAATGAAATTTTAAAGTTTGTCGAAAGTTTTTAAAACCTATCAGTAGACTTAGGTTTCTGTTGTTATAACGAATACAAGGAAACATTTTTAATGTACCTTGCTGCGTTCAATATATACATAATGATTTAAAAATAAATTTAATTGCCCATGCAAAGAAATTATTTCTTTCTATGGTGTTATTTTAATAACTGGCAAATAAAAAAAATTGAATTAATTTTTGTATGTGCATAAAACAATTTAACATTTCAATGTTAAAATATTTGTTAACAAATCAGTAGAAAAAAAAACGTATTTGACTCAAGGGATTTAAAAGCAGTGGTTGTTAGAGAAAAACATAAAACCTCCATATGATCCTTAAAACTATTAAAGCCATTTTAACCAGTGATTGTCCAGTTATTTATTAATTTGAAGTTTAATAGAGCAACATGTTTTTGTTTTACATACAAAAAAGGCTGTTTGAAATATAAAAAAACAACCCCTTTCATTTTGACTATGTTTTACGAGTTCAGTTTTACTGGTAATTTTATGGTTTTTTTTTTTTAATACAATAAAAAGCAACATGTTGTAAAATAAAAGGTGTTAAAGTTGTTGTTTTATAACATTTTTCTACAAACTTATTAAATTAAGGATATTCATGTCAAAAAAAATTAATCCTGCTAAAATAAGAAATTACAGAAATTGCATTATCCATGTCATGGGCATCACTTTTAAAATTAAAACGTGGCAACATTTCCAATAATTGTTTTTTTTATTCGACTGTAACACTGTATTTTATGATTTAAACAGGAACCAAAAATAACCGGTAATTTAACCCTCAAACCGGTCTAAACTTTTTTATATCTAATGCTAGGAAAAATAAACAATATGTTCTTTTAAATTTTTTTTTCGTTTGCTATTTTAGGCGATATGGGCCAAAATAGATGTAAAGAGAATCTCAAAAGCGAATCCCTAAAAATGAATATGTTTAGGCATAAATTATTATTCTTGCCAAGATATAACTAAACTCGAAAACTAAAATTTTTGTGGTTTTACTTAAGAAGATATGGGGGAAATTCCATGTCAAACCGCACAGAAAGCTGTCATTTTCGGATTTGTCATCTCCGATTTTAATGAAATTCGACACAAATATTGTAAACGGGTAGTGTTTATCAAATCTATACCCTTTTGAGCCCAAACCCTTTCGGTTTTCGAAATATGACGCCATGAAAATTGGCAAAAACGTCAAAATCTGACTAAAGTGCCCACACAAAGTTGCCCATAACTTTAAAAACTATACAATTTAAAATGTTCCTTTTGTTACCATTTTATAGGTGAGAACATTACCTTCAAGATTTTGCATATGAACTCGTCGAAGAAAATTAGCTTACGACCACGTTTTCCTCCATAACTCCGGAACCAAATGAGTCTGCACCTTAAAGTTTTGCAGCAAATGTAGAGAGACCTTAGTTTTTAACATATATTCACGAAATTCAATCACGAAATTCGCCCAACTACAAAAAGTACTCATTCAATTAAAAATTGAGAGCTCTTTTATTGAACTATTTTAAATTAAATTTAAATATATGTTTTTTTAAATTATGATTTTTATTAAATCTGGCAAAAGATCTCATCAGAACTCAAAGTATTAGAAAAGCAATAGGTCAAGCCTCAACAAAAAACCTATTGTCTTCTTAGCAATCACACACGTGGCTATTTACTATTATTTTTAAAAAATCCCAAAATAATTTTTATTATTCTTAAAAAAACTAAACTCATGGGTGTGAAATGTTTTTGTTTGATTTATAAATATAAATCATACAGGGTCAGTAAAATAAAATTAAAAAAAAAAAAAATATTCGACAAAAAAAAAACAATTTTTTTAATAAATGTTATAACTGTTACGTTCCTGAATTAAAATTTAGTTTTTATTTTATTTCTCTTTTTTTTAATTATAATTTTTCAAGAAAATTCCAAGAAAAATCACCACACTTTGTGAAATATGTGCTGCCATGTTTGATTCAAAATGAATTACTTCAACTGCGAATCATAATTTTTCTAGAAAATTAACTTTTCTGTAAAATGTTATTTATATCCCAGAGAAATCACCACACTTTGTAAAAAAGGTGCTGTCATGTTTAATTTAAAATTAATTATTTAAATGGAGCAACACTTCCAATAAATATTGTTATTCTACAATTTAAGTTTAGTTTCTATTTACTTAAAATTTTTTAATTATGACTTTGACTTTTCTATAAAATTGTATTTATTTCCGAGAAAAATCACAAACACATGATAAAAAAAAGTGCTGCCAAGTTTAATTTATATAAAGTTATGCTGATCTTAGTGCTTTTTAAATACTTTTAGTACATTTTTATGCAACTTTAAACAATGACAGTTCTAATTAAAGTAACACTTTTCCACTTTTGCAAGACCAAAATTTGACACTTTGTTTAGGGGTATTAAGAAATTGTCCGGTTTGAGAAAAATTATTACCATGTGTTTGTTGTAGTGTTTAGGAAAAATTTTACACTTTCACAGTTTTACAAGATCTTAATTTATTAAATGAATACCCTTAATATATTGCTTTTGATGTAAGAATGTTGTTAATTATTTCCTGTAATAGTTTAACTTTTTTTATTTTCTCTTCTAGCTGATCCAAAATTTAGTGGCCCAATAAATAATGTAACAGTTCCGGTTGGTCGAGATGCAACACTAACTTGTATAGTACATGAGTTAGTGGCATTTAAGGTAAAATATAAAGAATTTTATATTTTTGAAAATTTAATTCAGGTTCAAACAGATAAAATGAAAACAAAAATAGAAAATCGAAAAAAAATACGCTGAAACTAAAAAAGTGACGAACTAAAACAGAGAATAAATGAAGATCTAAATCAGAAAAAGTGAAAATGAAAAGAGCAGGTAGCCAAAAATACGAAAATCCTTTGTATTACAAAAAAATTTTATAAAAAAAGGCAAAAAAAATAGTAAAACACCAAAAAGTGGAAAAAAACTACATTTTTAAAAAGCAAACAGAAAAATTTAGAAAAAATCATTTCAAGAAAAGAAAATTTAAAAAAATCAAAAAATCAAAAATCTTAACAAAAAACAATTTTTATGATCAGAAATTAAGCATATGATAAGAGACGCTAATTTGAGTTAAAATGGAAGAAGTCAAATTTGCCTCTCTCGTCATTAATTATGATATGATGCAATAATTAATAACTTGGAATTAAACAAATGGATGGAAGCATTTCAACCTTCTCTTCCGAATTACATATACCTCTCATTCATTAAAAAAAAAAACTTTTATATTTAAATCAAATTCAAGCACAAAAATGTCATTAAAAATTTTGCGGAAAAAATATTTTACAAAAAAATAATTGCTGAAAAAAAATCGAGAAAAAAATACGTTTGCGAACAAAAAAAAAGTTCTTCCAAACGATATATTTTTCTCCGGTAAATTGTCCAATCTTTTAATGGTAAATTGTCCAATTTTTTTTTTCCTGGGGTTGCAAATTTAAATTTCCCGTTTTCGGTATAATTAATCTTTTGTCTTCTTTTTTGTTAAATTTAGATTTTTTAAAGAAAAAGTGTCTTAAAAATTTTAAAAACATAATACAGGGTGTCTGGTAGCAGATTTATATTTTTAAACTTAAATAAAAAACGTAATAATTGACACAAAGTTTTAAAGTTCATTGAACGATAGAATGGAAATGCGGATTTTATTTTTTAAAGAGTATGTCATCCAGATGTCTTCCGTCGAGTAGAACACACTGTTCAAAACGGAGCCTTGTGATCTGCGCCACACCCTGCAGTAAACTTGGTTCAATTGAGCTGATTTCTTGACGAATATTTTCCTTTAAAGCCACAAGAGATTGGGGATTATCATTATAAACCCTCTCTTTGAGGTAGCCCCATAAAAAAACTTCCATGGGATCCACTCGGTCCATCACGTATTCGCCTAATACCGAACTTTGAACAAAATTGTCGACGAATAATTACGTAAGAATCATTACTCTTAAAAATGTATCTACAGCGAATGCGCGATGCTCACTCGACCACTGCGACATCGTGACTGACATATCCGCACAATCGATAATTCCAACGGCGCCACCCTCCCTCCGCACCTTTTATTACTTTTTGAAATAATCGTATTTAAAAATATAAATTTGTCACCAGACATCCTGTATTAAACAAATTTTTCTTTGAAAATCTAAATCTAACAAAAAAGGAGATAAAAGATTAATTATACCTAAATCGGTATAGTCTTACAAGGGGAAATTTAAATTTGCAACCCCAGCAAAAAGAAATATCGAAATTTTGCTTAATGAAAATTATAGGTAGGGTAAAGGCTTGCATGTTGTCAGTGCTTGCAGGTTGCCACCCCCGCTGTATTTCGCCATTCCAGTGGCGTAATGCCCTAAACTCCGACTGGAACCGACGTAACAAGAGTAGTTAACATTTTTAATCTACTTCTGGAGCGGATAGTCGCAATAACGCAGTGTTTGCTGAACCATGTGTAAATTAGTATTGCTTAAACATTTTAAAATCGAAATAGTGTTTTTTTTTTGTTGACCTATACTGAGAAATTTAAGTTTTTAGGGAAAATTTAAGATGAAAATTTAAGATGAATATTTTATATAAAGATTTATATATAATTATATATATTTATATAAAATTATATATAAACATATATGACACAATGGATATAATTATATCTGCTGTTGACAAATTTTGTTATGTTCGTTCGCCGCCACCAAATGGAACTAATATTTAATAAATTTTCTTAAATTTTCCCAATTTTGTATTTTATTTTAGGAAGTTGTATAAAAAGTGAATTTAGTTTAGAATAACTTTCCATTCTCATCCATTTTTTTTTTTTTAATTTTTAACAATTTCGTTATTCCCCAAAAATTTTCAAAACTCCTCTATTTTTTTCAGATAGCCTGGTTAAGAGTTGATACCCAAACGATATTGAGCATACAAAATCATGTTATAACAAAAAATCATCGCATTAGCATAAGTCATACGGAACATCGTATATGGCAGCTGCGTATACGTGACGTACAAGAATCAGATCGTGGTTGGTACATGTGTCAAATTAATACAGATCCTATGAAATCTCAAGTGGGTTATTTAGATGTTGTAGTACCACCCGATATAATCGACTATCAGACTAGCAATGATATAATTGTAGAATCAGGACAAAATATAAGTTTAATATGTACCGCTTCCGGATTGCCCACACCGACAATAACATGGCGTCGTGAAAAAGATTTGCCATTGTATATAGAAAATGGTCGGCAAATTTATAGTACAGAAGGACAAAATTTAACATTATATCAAATAACACGTCAAACTATGGGTGCCTATTTCTGTATAGCTTCCAATGGTGTGCCACCCACTGTTAGTAAGCGAATTTCTTTGATAGTAAATTGTAAGTAACCGCTATAAATTAGCTTTAATAGAAATTGTGATAATTTTTTACTTTCATTTCAGTTGCCCCTTCAGTTTGGACACGATATGATACCATTTATGTTGGTTATGATCAAAAAGTTACTTTAGAATGTATCTCGGAGTCATATCCATCTTCCGTAAATTATTGGCTTAAGGATAAAGAATTTATACAAGATGGTTCTTATGAATCAATTTCCCAGAATAATGTTTATAAAATTGTTATGCGCTTGATAGTACGTCCAACAAAAACGAAAGATTTTGGTGAATATAAATGTGTTGCCAAGAATATGTTGGGTGAAATGGAACGAACAATAACACTATATCGTAAGTATATTTGAAGTTGACATTTAAAATGATAAGTTCCCCATGTTTAGAGTTTCAGTTCCTCTAGTTCCCCATTTCATTCCATTTGGTTTTCCATATTAAGTATTTCAATTCCAGTCATTCCTCGTTTCATATTATGATTTAAAAAAAAAAGATTTTAAATATAAGGAATAATAGAATTTAAAATTTGTAATATTTACCAGGTCTTTTAAGAGAACTTCGAATTAATATTAGGGTGTCGGTTTACTCCCCCATTCATATATTAAGATTTTATGGTATCGCCAATCAAGTACCTATTAAGAGATCTATAGTTACTCATAGAGGGGCTTTTAAGAGGTATGTTAAAACCCCAATCGTAACCATTTGTGGGACTTAAAGGAAGTCATTTAAATCGCCAATGCTCGATATTTTAAGAGATTTTTTATAACTCTAATCAAAATGATTTTCAGATGTCTTTAAGATCGCTCATCAATAGTCTTTCAAGAGGCTGATAGGTATCCAATCGAGAGTCTTAAGAGGTTTGTCTAAATCTCAATTGTAAGTCTTTCGGGAGACTTGTTAGTAACCCAATCCAAGTATTTAAAGAGGTTCGCTAGAGTCCACATACTTCAAGAGACCTGTTAGATTCCAAATTAATGGCCTATTAAGAGGTCTGTAAAATGACATAATAAAAATCTTTTTAGAAGTCTTTTAGAACTTTTCGTATGTCTTTAAATATATCTGTTAAATATCAAATCAAGGTTCTTTTAAAAGATCCGTTAAATTGGCAATCGTTGGTTATCCAAATTATTGGCCTATTAAGAGGTCTGTGAAATCCCATAATAAAAATTATTTTAGAAGTCTTTCAGAACTTTTCGTATGTCTTTAAATGGATCTGTCAAATCTCAAACCAAGATTCTTTTAAAAGATCTGTTAGATTGGCCATCGTAGGTACTCCAAACTAATGGCCTATAAAGAGGTCTGTGAAATCCTATAATAAAAATTCTTTTCGAAGTTTTTTTAAAACAGTTCGTATGTTTTTAAATAAATCTGTCAAATCTCAAATCAAGGTTTTTTTAAAAGATCTGTCAAATATCCAGAAGTGGATCTTTTAAGAAATTTGTCAAACACCTAATCCCTGATTCATGAAGATATTTGTTAGATTTTGTTATCAAAGGTCTTTTAAGACGTATGTTAGACCCGTTATGCCGCCAATAGAGGGTCTTTGAAAATATATTTTAGATCCTCTATTCCCGTATGTCAAAATCCTTGGACTTTCTTTGAGATAAGCTACCAGATTAAAGAGATCTGTTGGTTCCCTAATCATAGGTCTTCCAAAATGATATTAATTCAAATTTTTAGTATTTTGTAAAAAAGTATTTTATATAAAGTATTTTTTATTTATAAATTTAGTAAAAGCCTTAAAAACACAGTGTTTTTTTTTAGGAAAAACTTTCAAATTGATTCAAAGAAATAAATTAAGAAAAAATTTAATATATGTTTAAAGCTTTTAATTTTTAACTTTTTTTTGTAATTATTGTTGGAATCTTGAATTAAATAATTTCTGACAATTTTTCACAAATTTTCTTATTAAGTGAAATAGCTTAAATAAGTGCATGTGCATAAGTTTTGTAAAAAGCTTTAAAACTTTGTAATTTTTATCACTATATAAATAGTTAAAAGCTAAACTAGTCAGTTTTAATTTTAAGAAAAAAATTACATTTTAATAAAAAGCTTACAAAGCTTAAGAATTTTATGGGAAATATTAAAAGAATATTGAAACGGATATATTTAGTAAATGTTTATTAAAAAGCTTTTTATTATAAAACTTTGAATTTTTTGCGAGCATATTTATAACTCTTGTAAAAAGCTTTAAAAATTTAGCAATTTTGTCACTATTAAAATACTCAAAAGCTAAATTCGAGACAGTTTTATATTTTTAGGGCAAAGCTTTCATATTAGATAAAAAAAAACATTAGTTCTGATTTTTTTTTTTTTTTTTTGTAAAAAGCTTTTAAGACTTTAGCTTTTGTTAGAATAATTTTTGGATCATTTGAGATGTGTTTTAAATCTCTTAAAGTACGCCTTTCAAGAGATGTTTTTAATAAGCAATCGAGAGCCTTTAAATAGATCTGTAAGATTCCGACTCTTAGGTCTTCTAAGGGTATGCCTTTCAAGAGATTTGTTTGAATATGAGTTGTAGGTTTTTCAGTAGATAAACCAAATGTTCATAAGTCACGATAAAATCCAAATCGTAGGTTGTCCAAGAGATATGTTAAATTCCATATCAGGGAATAGGGAGTATATTAGGTATATTAGGAATATTATCTGATTAAACGTTTTTATAGAGGTCAGTAAGAACATTAATGTTATGTTTCAAAGAGATCCGAAAATTTTCCAATCAAGTCTTTTTAAAGATCTATTAGAACTCCAACCGAAAGTATTTTATGAGGTATGTTAGATCCCGTGAATTTTTAAAGAAGCAGACTAAATCAGACATTTATGTGGTTATGTTAACAAGTCTATAAGACCCATAATCGTTCAATTTTTAAGAGATCTCTTAGTAATTTAATAGTAATGCGATTAAAACTATATTCGAAGGTATTTTCAAAAACCGTAAAGGCTCAATTAGTCTTGCCGTTCCGTGCCGTAACGAAGCAGCTGTTTTGTTTTTGATTTATGTATAGTGCGTTTTTCAAAAAAGTAGCTCACATAAACCATAAACTAAACAGCTGATTCGTCACGGCACGGAACGGCAAGTATAATGGAGCCTTTAGCCTGTATGGCTCCTGCTTTTGAAGTTTTTTAAAAGCAAAACGGAATGTCAATATTTTAATAGAAATACCCTGGTAAAGTTGCTGCAAAAAAGCGGCTGTCATACAGGCTTTACAAATCCCAATCGTAAAAGAGATCTTCGACCCTAATTTAAGTCAAAAATTTTCTTTTTTTTTATCCAGATAATTTTGAATATAATTATTTTTTTCAGATAAAGCCAAAAAGAATCTGCAACATGCATATCAAACAAACAGCAAAGACAATCAATTGATAATCATAGAAGGTAAGAATGAGAGCATCGCCATTCCAATTAAGATTTTAATATTTTCTTTAATTATTTGCAGAATTTATGGCAAACCACAAAGAAGCTATTAAACCAAACTTAATTTTTCTAATATCAGTATTATATTTTTCAGTTAATAAGAAATGGAAAATTGCAATCAAATTTTAGTAAAGAAAAAAAAACAAAACTTTAACATTTATTGGTCGATGCACACTAGGTAACTTTTGTCGAAGCGATAGAAGCATTTGAGAGGCATACGACACAGACCGAGACGTAAAAATTTGGCCTACAACAAAAATTACCCTAGTGTACATAGACCTTACCAGTTTTTCTACTAAGTTTAAATTTATATAAATAAATTATTTTTAATGAAAATGAAAATTATTCAAGTACGAGGCCATACTATATATTTCTTTATAAGGATATTGTCCTTACAAATATTATATAGCTTTTGTTTTAAAATTTATTAATTGACCACCTTCAGGAATGTGTTGATAGATCTATTTCGGGAATTTTCTAGGTTAAAGTAGTGACAATCCCATGCGAAACATCAAACAGTCATATAAGCTAGTTTTCCCACTAAATTATTTTTTAAAGTTTTAAATGATACATATTTTTGGTGTTGGCCTCTTTTTATCAAAGACTTTATCAAGTAGGTTTATTAATTTTTTTTTAGATTTGATTTTTTTCCGAATCATTTTAAAACGGAAAGATTTTAATCGATTTTAATTTAAATAATTTAAATTAAATTTAATAGGTAATTTTAAAAACTAAGCTAATTAAATTTAAGTCATAAAAATCAAAAGGTTTTTGATTTTTAAATAAATAATTGAATTTAATCTAAAAGTTTTGAAAAAATCAACATAAATCAAAAAAAAATCTGTAATGTAACAAACTTAACTTTTGGTTAAAATCGAAATTTTAACCATATTTTATATTTGTAATTGTAGTAACAATCTGTTTAAAATTAATCAATTAACAGTTGTCAACGGTTTGAATTAAAAAAAGTAAAAGCTTTTCAAAAAGATTTCAAATTTCTTATATTTCCTTATTTTTTTTAATGACTGAGACAAATTAGATTGATTTACAATTTTGACCAATTTAAAGTGGAATTCATCAACTAACGGTTTATGATTTTAGAACTTCTAAATAATACAAAAGAATTCTTTTCAATAATAAATAAAAGATCTTAAGCAGATATTTATACAGTTTGCTAAATATTTAACATATAAACAAAATCTTTAAAAATTTAAGTTTTTGTTAATTTCAATAAATAATTTTTTATTTTAAAATTTAACTAAAAAAATGTTGTATCATTGACAATTTAAGGACAATGGCAAAATTCTAACACAGCATTGAAAAATTTTTGGGACAAGTCGCATTTTTTGGTCTAATTTTAAAAATTTTTTTTTGGGAAAAAAGCTTTCATGTTAAGTTAAAGATGTAAATTCAGAGAACTTTTATTTTTAATAAAAAAACTTTGAAATAGTTAGCTTTTTATAACAATTGCTAGAATAGTGAGTAAAAAGCGTTTAAAGATTTTTTTCATGACATCACTCTGAAAATTTTAAAGGGAAAACCTAAATTAATTTCATTTTATTAATTTCTTAAAAGAGCTTTAAAAATGTTGAATTTGTGTCACTTTAAAAATCGTAAAAAGCCAATTTAGTGTTATCTAAAATAATGGGAAATATACAAGATATTTTTATGAAACTTGGTGTGGTGGCAGAGAAAAAAGTGAGCTTTTATTTGGTACCGGTTCAGATGGCCCAGGTTCCCTAGGTTTTGAATTATTTCAAAAACAAAATTATATTTTAAATCTAAAAAAATCGGGATTGAATATGTGGTACTGGATGGAAAAATGGCGACCCATTATATAGCACTACTTCCATTCTACACTATGGTAAAAGTTTCATGTTAATATCTCTGCTAGTTAAGAAATTATAGCGATTAAAACAAATATCGTTTCAGAAAATGTTTTTACATTTCAGGGTTGCCATACTTCAAAAACGTTGAAAATTTCGGGGACGCTCAAAATCAAATTTGGGTGGAAGATTCTGAAAGAGCGTCGAAAATCCAGAACAATAGGTTTTCCAGCCAGATTGGACCATAATTGACCGAGTTATTCAAAAAACGGGGAAGTCGCATGATTTTTTGAATCAAACAGAATTTTTAGGCTTATTTTCCATCGCTATTTTTGAAAATCTAAAATAAAGGGAAATATACAAGATATTTTTATGAAACTTGGTGTGGTGGCAGAGAAAAAAGTGAGCTTTAATTTGGTACCGGTTCAGATGGCCCAAGTTCCCTAGGTTTTGAATTATTTCAAAAACAAAATTATATTTTAAATCTAAAAAATGGGATTGAATATGTGGTACTGGATGGAAAACTGGCGACCCATTATATAGCACTACTTCCATTCTACACTATGGTAAAAGTTTCATGTTAATATCTCTGCTAGTTAAGAAATTATAGCGATTAAAACAAATATCGTTTCAGAAAATGTTTTTACATTTCAGGGTTGCCATACTTCAAAAACGTTGAAAAATTCGGGGACGCTCAAAATCAAATTTGGGTGGAAGATTCTGAAAGAGCGTCGAAAATCCAGAACAATAGGTTTTCCAGCCAGATTGGACCATAATTGACCGAGTTATTCAAAAAACGGGGAAGTCGCATGATTTTTTGAATCAAACAGAATTTTTAGGACTTATTTTCCATCGCTATTTTTGAAAATCTAAAATAATGGGAAATATACAAGATATTTTTATGAAACTTGGTGTGGTGGCAGAGAAAAAAGTGAGCTTTAATTTGGTACCGGTTCAGATGGCCCAGGTTCCCTAGGTTTTGAATTATTTCAAAAACAAAATTATATTTTAAATCTAAAAAAATGGGATTGAATATGTGGTACTGGATGGAAAAATGGCGACCCATTATATAGCACTACTTCCATTCTACACTATGGTAAAAGTTTCATGTTAATATCTCTGCTAGTTAAAAAATTATAGCGATTTAAACAAATATCGTTTCAGAAAATGTTTTTACATTTCAGGGTTGCCATACTTCAAAAACGTTGAAAAATTCGGGGACGCTCAAAATCAAATTTGGGTGGAAGATTCTGAAAGAGCGTCGAAAATCCAGAACAATAGGTTTTCCAGCCAGATTGGACCATAATTGACCGAGTTATTCAAAAAACGGGGAAGTCGCATGATTTTTTGAATCAAACAGAATTTTTCGACTTATTTTCCATCGCTATTTTTGAAAATCTAAAATAATGGGAAATATACAAGATATTTTTATGAAACTTGGTGTGGTGGCAGAGAAAAAAGTGAGCTTTAATTTGGTACCGGTTCAGATGGCCCAGGTTCCCTAGGTTTTGAATTATTTCAAAAACAAAATTATATTTTAATCTAAAAAAATGGGATTGAATATGTGGTACTGGATGGAAAAATGGCGACCCATTATATAGCACTACTTCCATTCTACACTATGGTAAAAGTTTCATGTTAATATCTCTGCTAGTTAAGAAATTATAGCGATTAAAACAAATATCGTTTCAGAAAATGTTTTTACATTTCAGGGTTGCCATACTTCAAAAACGTTGAAAAATTCGGGGACGCTCAAAATCAAATTTGGGTGGAAGATTCTGAAAGAGCGTCGAAAATCCAGAACAATAGGTTTTCCAGCCAGATTGGACCATAATTGACCGAGTTATTCAAAAAACGGGGAAGTCGCATGATTTTTTGAATCAAACAGAATTTTTCGACTTATTTTCCATCGCTATTTTTAAAAGTCTAAAATAATGGGAAATATACAAGATATTTTTATGAAACTTGGTGTGGTGGCAGAGAAAAAAGTGAGCTTTAATTTGGTACCGGTTCAGATGGCCCAGGTTCCTAGGTTTTGAATTATTTCAAAAACAAAATTATATTTTAAATCTAAAAAATGGGATTGAATATGTGGTACTGGATGGAAAAATGGCGACCCATTATATAGCACTACTTCCATTCTACACTATGGTAAAAGTTTCATGTTAATATCTCTGCTAGTTAAGAAATTATAGCGATTTAAACAAATATCGTTTCAGAAAATGTTTTTACATTTCAGGGTTGCCATACTTCAAAAACGTTGAAAAATTCGGGGACGCTCAAAATCAAATTTGGGTGGAAGATTCTGAAAGAGCTTCGAAAATCCAGAACAATAGGTTTTCCAGCCAGATTGGACCATAATTGACCGAGTTATTCAAAAAACGGGGAAGTCACATGATTTTTTTGAATCAAACAGAATTTTTCGACTTATTTTCCATCGCTATTTTTGAAAATCTAAAATAATGGGAAATATACAAGATATTTTTATGAAACTTGGTGTGGTGGCAGAGAAAAAAGTGAGCTTTAATTTGGTACCGGTTCAGATGGCCCAGGTTCCCTAGGTTTTGAATTATTTCAAAAACAAAATTATATTTTAAATCTAAAAAATGGGATTGAATATGTGGTACTGGATGGAAAAATGGCGACCCATTATATAGCAGTAGCTTCCATTCTACACTATGGTAAAAGTTTCATGTTAATATCTCTGCTAGTTAAGAAATTATAGCGATTTAAAACAAATATCGTTTCAGAAAATGTTTTTACATTTCAGGGTTGCCATACTTCAAAAACGTTGAAAAATTCGGGGACGCTCAAAATCAAATTTGGGTGGAAGATTCTGAAAGAGCGCCGAAAATCCAGAACAATAGGTTTTCCAGCCAGATTGGACCATAATTGACCGAGTTATTCAAAAAACGGGGAAGTCACATGATTTTTTTAATCAAACAGAATTTTTCGACTTATTTTCCATCGCTATTTTTAAAAGTCTAAAATAATGGGAAATATACAAGATATTTTTATGAAACTTGGTGTGGTGGCAGAGAAAAAAGTGAGCTTTAATTTGGTACCGGTTCAGATGGCCCAGGTTCCCTAGGTTTTGAATTATTTCAAAAACAAAATTATATTTTAAATCTAAAAAATGGGATTGAATATGTGGTACTGGATGGAAAAATGGCGACCCATTATATAGCACTACTTCCATTCTACACTATGGTAAAAGTTTCATGTTAATATCTCTGCTAGTTAAGAAATTATAGCGATTTAAACAAATATCGTTTTATAAAATGTTTTTACATTTCAGGGTTGCCATACTTCAAAAACGTTGAAAAATTCGGGGACGCTCAAAACCAAATTTGGGTGGAAGATTCTGAAAGAGCGTCGAAAATCCAGAACAATAGGTTTTCCAGCCAGATTGGACCATAATTGACCGAGTTATTCAAAAAACGAGGGAAGTCACATGATTTTTTGAATCAAACAGAATTTTTCGACTTATTTTCCATCGCTATTTTTGAAAAACTAAAATAATGGGAAATATACAAGATATTTTTATGAAACTTGGTGTGGTGGCAGAGAAAAAAGTGAGCTTTAATTTGGTACCGGTTCAGATGGCCCAGGTTCCCTAGGTTTTGAATTATTTCAAAAACAAAATTATATTTTAAATCTAAAAAAATGGGATTGAATATGTGGTACTGGATGGAAAAATGGCGACCCATTATATAGCACTACTTCCATTCTACACTATGGTAAAAGTTTCATGTTAATATCTCTGCTAGTTAAGAAATTATAGCGATTAAAACAAATATCGTTTCAGAAAATGTTTTTACATTTCAGGGTTGCCATACTTCAAAAACGTTGAAAAATTCGGGGACGCTCAAAATCAAATTTGGGTGGAAGATTCTGAAAGAGCGTCGAAAATCCAGAACAATAGGTTTTCCAGCCAGATTGGACCATAATTGACCGAGTTATTCAAAAAACGGGGAAGTCGCATGATTTTTTGAATCAAACAGAATTTTTCGACTTATTTTCCATCGCTATTTTTGAAAATCTAAAATAATGGGAAATATACAAGATATTTTTATGAAACTTGGTGTGGTGGCAGAGAAAAAAAGTGAGTTTTAATTTGGTACCGGTTCAGATGGCCCAGGTTCCCTAGGTTTTGAATTATTTCAAAAACAAAATTATATTTTAAATCTAAAAAATGGGATTGAATATGTGGTACTGGATGGAAAAATGGCGACCCATTATATAGCACTACTTCCATTCTACACTATGGTAAAAGTTTCATGGTAATATCTCTGCTAGTTAAGAAATTATAGCGATTAAAACAAATATCGTTTCAGAAAATGTTTTTACATTTCAGGGTTGCCATACTTCAAAAACGTTGAAAAATTCGGGGACGCTCAAAATCAAATTTGGGTGGAAGATTCTGAAAGAGCTTCGAAAATCCAGAACAATAGGTTTTCCAGCCAGATTGGACCATAATTGACCGAGTTATTCAAAAAACGGGGAAGTCACATGATTTTTTTAATCAAACAGAATTTTTCGACTTATTTTCCATCGCTATTTTTGAAAATCTAAAATAATGGGAAATATACAAGATATTTTTATGAAACTTGGTGTGGTGGCAGAGAAAAAAGTGAGCTTTAATTTGGTACCGGTTCAGATGGCCCAGGTTCCCTAGGTTTTGAATTATTTCAAAAACAAAATTATATTTTAAATCTAAAAAATGGGATTGAATATGTGGTACTGGATGGAAAAATGGCGACCCATTATATAGCAGCTAGCTTCCATTCTACACTATGGTAAAAGTTTCATGTTAATATCTCTGCTAGTTAAGAAATTATAGCGATTTAAACAAATATCGTTTCAGAAAATGTTTTTACATTTCAGGGTTGCCATACTTCAAAAACGTTGAAAATTTCGGGGACGCTCAAAATCAAATTTGGGTGGAAGATTCTGAAAGAGCGTCGAAAATCCAGAACAATAGGTTTTCCAGCCAGATTGGACCATAATTGACCGAGTTATTCAAAAAACGGGGAAGTCACATGATTTTTTTAATCAAACAGAATTTTTCGACTTATTTTCCATCGCTATTTTTAAAAGTCTAAAATAATGGGAAATATACAAGATATTTTTATGAAACTTGGTGTGGTGGCAGAGAAAAAAGTGAGCTTTAATTTGGTACCCGGTTCAGATGGCCCAGGTTCCCTAGGTTTTGAATTATTTCAAAAACAAAATTATATTTTAAATCTAAAAAATGGGATTGAATATGTGGTACTGGATGGAAAAATGGCGACCCATTATATAGCACTACTTCCATTCTACACTATGGTAAAAGTTTCATGTTAATATCTCTGCTAGTTAAGAAATTATAGCGATTTAAACAAATATCGTTTATAAAATGTTTTTACATTTCAGGGTTGCCATACTTCAAAAACGTTGAAAAAATTCGGGGACGCTCAAAACCAAATTTGGGTGGAAGATTCTGAAAGAGCGTCGAAAATCCAGAACAATAGGTTTTCCAGCCAGATTGGACCATAATTGACCGAGTTATTCAAAAAACGAGGAAGTCACATGATTTTTTGAATCAAACAGAATTTTTCGACTTATTTTCCATCGCTATTTTTGAAAAACTAAAATAATGGGAAATATACAAGATATTTTTATGAAACTTGGTGTGGTGGCAGAGAAAAAAGTGAGCTTTAATTTGGTACCGGTTCAGATGGCCCAGGTTCCCTAGGTTTTGAATTATTTCAAAAACAAAATTATATTTTAAATCTAAAAAAATGGGATTGAATATGTGGTACTGGATGGAAAAATGGCGACCCATTATATAGCACTACTTCCATTCTACACTATGGTAAAAGTTTCATGTTAATATCTCTGCTAGTTAAGAAATTATAGCGATTAAAACAAATATCGTTTGAAAACAAAAACTCTATAGATTATTTGTTAGGACAATATCCTAATGAAGAAATATAGAGTATATGGCCTCGAACTTGAATAATTTTCATTTTCATTGCACAATTAAAGGTCGAAAAAACATAATTTTTATTTTTAATAAAAATTATAACAAACTTGTGAAAAAAGGCAGAGTACCGCCTAGTTTACTTTCCCTGTTTTGTTAACTAACTTAACAAAATATAAAAAATGAGAGAGAAACAAAAAAACGTGTATTGAATATCCACCAGAGGTGGATCTTGCACATCAAACAAGTTTTCAATTTATTTTTGATCAATGGTTATAATCTTTAATTTCAAACTCATATGTATATTAGTTCTCATGTAGTGAGTAAACTAGTTCATATGAATGCTTGAGGTTTGGCATGGGATTGTTACCGCTTTCAAAACGTGTTCTGATGATGGGAACCTAGAAAATTCCCGAAATAGATCTATCAACACATTCCTGAAAGGGTCAAATAATAAATTTGAAAACAAAAACTCTATAGATTATTTGTTAGGACAATATCCTAATGAAGAAATATAGAGTATATGGCCTCGAACTTGAATAATTTTCATTTTCATTGCACAATTAAAGGTCGAAAAAACATAATTTTATTTTTAATAAAAATTATAACAAACTTGTTTCAGAAAATGTTTTTACATTTCAGGGTTGCCATACTTCAAAAACGTTGAAAAATTCGGGGGACGCTCAAAATCAAATTTGGGTGGAAGATTCTGAAAGAGCGTCGAAAATCCAGAACAATAGGTTTTCCAGCCAGATTGGACCATAATTGACCGAGTTATTCAAAAAACGGGGAAGTCGCATGATTTTTTGAATCAAACAGAATTTTTCGACTTATTTTCCATCGCTATTTTTGAAAATCTAAAATAATGGGAAATATACAAGATATTTTTATGAAACTTGGTGTGGTGGCAGAGAAAAAAGTGAGTTTTAATTTGGTACCGGTTCAGATGGCCCAGGTTCCCTAGGTTTTGAATTATTTCAAAAACAAAATTATATTTTAAATCTAAAAAATGGGATTGAATATGTGGTACTGGATGGAAAAATGGCGACCCATTATATAGCACTACTTCCATTCTACACTATGGTAAAAGTTTCATGTTAATATCTCTGCTAGTTAAAAAATTATAGCGATTTAAACAAATATTGTTTCAGAAAATGTTTTTACATTTCAGGGTTGCCATACTTCAAAAACGTTGAAAAATTCGGGGACGCTCAAAATCAAATTTGGGTGGAAGATTCTGAAAGAGCGTCGAAAATCCAGAACAATAGGTTTTCCAGCCAGATTGGACCATAATTGACCGAGTTATTCAAAAAACGGGGAAGTCGCATGATTTTTTGAATCAAACAGAATTTTTAGGCTTATTTTCCATCGCTATTTTGAAAATCTAAAATAAAGGGAAATATACAAGATATTTTTATGAAACTTGGTGTGGTGGCAGAGAAAAAAGTGAGCTTTAATTTGGTACCGGTTCAGATGGCCCAGGTTCCCTAGGTTTTGAATTATTTCAAAAACAAAATTATATTTTAAATCTAAAAAATGGGATTGAATATGTGGTACTGGATGGAAAAATGGTGACCCATTATATAGCACTACTTCAATTCTACACTATTGTAAAAGTTTCATGTTAATATCTCTGCTAGTTAAGAAATTATAGCGATTAAAACAAATATCGTTTCAGAAAATGTTTTTACATTTCAGGGTTGCCATACTTCAAAAACGTTGAAAAATTCGGGGACGCTCAAAATCAAATTTGGGTGGAAGATTCTGAAAGAGCGTCGAAAATCCAGAACAATAGGTTTTCCAGCCAGATTGGACCATAATTGACCGAGTTATTCAAAAAAACGGGGGAAGTCACATGATTTTTGAATCAAACAGAATTTTTCGGCTTATTTTCCATCGCTATTTTTGAAAATCTAAAATAATGGGAAATATGCAAGATATTTTATGAAACTTGGTGTGGTGGCAGAGAAAAAAGTGAGCTTTAATTTGGTACCGGTTCAGATGGCCCAGGTTCCCTAGGTTTTGAATTATTTCAAAAACAAAATTATATTTTAAATCTAAAAAATGGGATTGAATATGTGGTACTGGATGGAAAAATGGTGACCCATTATATAGCACTACTTCAATTCTACACTATTGTAAAAGTTTCATGTTAATATCTCTGCTAGTTAAGAAATTATAGCGATTAAAACAAATATCGTTTCAGAAAATGTTTTTACATTTCAGGGTTGCCATACTTCAAAAACGTTGAAAAATTCGGGGACGCTCAAAATCAAATTTGGGTGGAAGATTCTGAAAGAGCGTCGAAAATCCAGAACAATAGGTTTTCCAGCCAGATTGGACCATAATTGACCGAGTTATTCAAAAAACGGGGAAGTCGCATGATTTTTTGAATCAAACAGAATTTTTCGACTTATTTTCCATCGCTATTTTTAAAAGTCTAAATAATGGGAAATATACAAGATATTTTTATGAAACTTGGTGTGGTGGCAGAGAAAAAAGTGAGCTTTAATTTGGTACCGGTTCAGATGGCCCAGGTTCCCTAGGTTTTGAATTATTTCAAAAACAAAATTATATTTTAAATCTAAAAAATGGGATTGAATAGTGTGGTACTGGATGGAAAAATGGCGACCCATTATATAGCACTACTTCCATTCTACACTATGGTAAAAGTTTCATGTTAATATCTCTGCTAGTTAAGAAATTATAGCGATTTAAACAAATATCGTTTCAGAAAATGTTTTTACATTTCAGGGTTGCCATACTTCAAAAACGTTGAAAAGTCGGGGACGCTCAAAATCAAATTTGGGTGGAAGATTCTGAAAGAGCGTCGAAAATCCAGAACAATAGGTTTTCCAGCCAGATTGGACCATAATTGACCGAGTTATTCAAAAAACGGGGGAAGTCACATGATTTTTTGAATCAAACAGAATTTTTCGACTTATTTTCCATCGCTATTTTTGAAAATCTAAAATAATGGGAAATATACAAGATATTTTTATGAAACTTGGTGTGGTGGCAGAGAAAAAAGTGAGCTTTAATTTGGTACCGGTTCAGATGGCCCAGGTTCCCTAGGTTTTGAATTATTTCAAAAACAAAATTATATTTTAAATCTAAAAAATGGGATTGAATATGTGGTACTGGATGGAAAAATGGCGACCCATTATATAGCACTACTTCCATTCTACACTATGGTAAAAGTTTCATGTTAATATCTCTGCTAGTTAAGAAATTATAGCGATTTAAACAAATATCGTTTCAGAAAATGTTTTTACATTTCAGGGTTGCCATACTTCAAAAGCTTTGAAAATTTCGGGGACGCTCAAAATCAAATTTGGGTGGAAGATTCTGAAAGAGCGTCGAAAATCCAGAACAATAGGTTTTCCAGCCAGATTGGACCATAATTGACCGAGTTATTCAAAAAACGGGGAAGTCACATGATTTTTTGAATCAAACAGAATTTTTCGACTTATTTTCCATCGCTATTTTTAAAAGTCTAAAATAATGGGAAATATACAAGATATTTTTATGAAACTTGGTGTGGTGGCAGAGAAAAAAGTGAGCTTTAATTTGGTACCGGTTCAGATGGCCCAGGTTCCCTAGGTTTTGAATTATTTCAAAAAACAAAATTATATTTTAAATCTAAAAAAATGGGATTGAATATGTGGTACTGGATGGAAAAATGGCGACCCATTATATAGCACTACTTCCATTCTACACTATGGTAAAAGTTTCATGTTAATATCTCTGCTAGTTAAGAAATTACAGCGATTTAAACAAATATCGTTTCAGAAAATGTTTTTACATTTCAGGGTTGCCATACTTCAAAAACGTTGAAAAATTCGGGGACGCTCAAAATCAAATTTGGGTGGAAGATTCTGAAAGAGCGTCGAAAATCCAGAACAATAGGTTTTCCAGCCAGATTGGACCATAATTGACCGAGTTATTCAAAAAAACGGGGAAGTCACATGATTTTTTTAATCAAACAGAATTTTTCGACTTATTTTCCATCGCTATTTTTGAAAATCTAAAATAATGGGAAATATACAAGATATTTTTATGAAACTTGGTGTGGTGGCAGAGAAAAAAGTGAGCTTTAATTTGGTACCGGTTCAGATGGCCCAGGTTCCCTAGGTTTTGAATTATTTCAAAAACAAAATTATATTTTAAATCTAAAAAAATGGGATTGAATATGTGGTACTGGATGGAAAAATGGCGACCCATTATATAGCAGTGCTTCCATTCTACACTATGGTAAAAGTTTCATGTTAATATCTCTGCTAGTTAAGAAATTATAGCGATTAAACAAATATCGTTTCAGAAAATGTTTTTACATTTCAGGGTTGCCATACTTCAAAAACGTTGAAAATTTCGGGGACGCTCAAAATCAAATTTGGGTGGAAGATTCTGAAAGAGCGTCGAAAATCCAGAACAATAGGTTTTCCAGCCAGATTGGACCATAATTGACCGAGTTATTCAAAAAACGGGGAAGTCACATGATTTTTTTAATCAAACAGAATTTTTCGACTTATTTTCCATCGCTATTTTTAAAAGTCTAAAATAATGGGAAATATACAAGATATTTTTATGAAACTTGGTGTGGTGGCAGAGAAAAAAGTGAGCTTTAATTTGGTACCGGTTCAGATGGCCCAGGTTCCCTAGGTTTTGAATTATTTCAAAAACAAAATTATATTTTAAATCTAAAAAATGGGATTGAATATGTGGTACTGGATGGAAAAATGGCGACCCATTATATAGCACTACTTCCATTCTACACTATGGTAAAAGTTTCATGTTAATATCTCTGCTAGTTAAGAAATTATAGCGATTTAAACAAATATCGTTTTAGAAAATGTTTTTACATTTCAGGGTTGCCATACTTCAAAAACGTTGAAAAATTCGGGGACGCTCAAATCAAATTTGGGTGGAAGATTCTGAAAGAGCGTCGAAAATCCAGAACAATAGGTTTTCCAGCCAGATTGGACCATAATTGACCGAGTTATTCAATAAACGGGGAAGTCACATGATTTTTTGAATCAAACAGAATTTTTCGACTTATTTTCCATCGCTATTTTTGAAAATCTAAAATAATGGGAAATATACAAGATATTTTTATGAAACTTGGTGTGGTGGCAGAGAAAAAAGTGAGCTTTAATTTGGTACCGGGTTCAGATGGCCCAGGTTCCCTAGGTTTTGAATTATTTCAAAAACAAAATTATATTTTAAATCTAAAAAAATGGGATTGAATATGTGGTACTGGATGGAAAAATGGCGACCCATTATATAGCACTACTTCCATTCTACACTATGGTAAAAGTTTCATGTTAATATCTCTGCTAGTTAAGAAATTATAGCGATTAAAACAAATATCGTTTCAGAAAATGTTTTTACATTTCAGGGTTGCCATACTTCAAAAACGTTGAAAAATTCGGGGACGCTCAAAATCAAATTTGGGTGGAAGATTCTGAAAGAGCGTCGAAAATCCAAACAATAGGTTTCCACCAGATTGGACCATAATTGACCGAGTTATTCAAAAAACGGGGAAGTCGCATGATTTTTTGAATCAAACAGAATTTTTCGACTTATTTTCCATCGCTATTTTTGAAAAGTCTAAAATAATGGGAATATACAAGATATTTTTATGAAACTTGGTGTGGTGGCAGAGAAAAAAGTGAGCTTTAATTTGGTACCGGTTCAGATGGCCCAGGTTCCCTAGGTTTTGAATTATTTCAAAAACAAAATTATATTTTAAAATCTAAAAAATGGGATTGAATATGTGGTACTGGATGGAAAAATGGCGACCCATTATATAGCACTACTTCCATTCTACACTATGGTAAAAGTTTCATGTTAATATCTCTGCTAGTTAAGAAAATTATAGCGATTTAAAACAAATATCGTTTCAGAAAT